>JAQZBX010029366.1:0-27350 GCA_029593785.1 Cabassous unicinctus | reverse complement strand
ATCTTAAGATATTTGCTGAATTCACTTGTCATTTCTGTGACCCACTGATTATTTGAGTGTGTTGTTTAATCTCCATATATTTATGAATTTTCCCTTTATCCACCCATTATTGATTTCCAGCTTCATTCCATTATGATCAGAGAAAGCGTTTTGTATAATTTCAATCTTTTAAAATTTATTGAGTGTTGTTTTGTGACCCAACATGTGGTTTATCCTGGAGAAGGATCAATGAGTGCTTGAAAAGAATGTATATCCTGCTCTTTTGGCATGCAGTGCTCTACAGATGTACTTAGGTGTAGTTCATTTATCATATTATTCAAGTTCTGTGTTTCTTTATCCTCTGTCCAGATATTCTCTCCAATACTGAGAGTGGTATATTGGAATCTCCAACTATTATTGTAGAAACATCTGTTTCTCCTTTCATCTTTGCCATTGTGTGCCTCCGGTATCTTGGGGCATTCAGGTTAGGTGCATAAATATTTAATATAGCTATTTCTTTCTGGTGAATTGCTGCTTTTATTAATATATGATGACCTTCTTTATCCCTTATAACAGTTTTGCATTTAACATCTATTTTGTCTGATATTAGTATCACTACTCCAGCTCTTTTTTGGTTACTGTTTGTATGGAATATCTTTTTCCAACCTTTTACTTTTAATTGGTTGTGTCATCACATCTGAGGTGAGTCTCTAGTAGACAGCATATAGATGGTTTATATATTTTTAATCCATTCTGTCAGTCTATGGCTTTTGATTGGGGAGTTCAAGCCATTAATATTCAAGGTTGATACTGTAAAGGCATTACTTACTTCATCCATTTTGTCCTTTGGCTGTCTGTCGTCAGATCTTACTATTGTCTTTTTATCCTTTAATTTACCCTTCTTAATAACCTTCATTTCTACTCTCTTCTCTAAGTCTCTCACCCTTGTTTTTTCCTTTCAGGCTGTGGCACTCCCTTTAGTATCTCTTGTAATTCTGGTCTTTTGGTAACATATACTATCACCTTTTTTTTTTTCTGTCTGTGCAGACTTGGAACTCACCCTCATTCTTTTTTTTAAAGAAGCTTTAGATTACATAAATGTTACATCAAAACGGAACTTACAGTCTAGTAGGGAAATTCGAAACCTGTGTATCATAAAATGCAAGGTAGAAACTGACAAATCATATATGAGATGTAAAGACCAAATTTTGTTTGAGAGAATAATAGAAGTACCTTGCTATAAAGGTCAGGAAGGACTTTAGTGGAGAAAATATTTCATAGGTATGAATTATTTAGACAGCTAGAAAAGGAAGAACAGTCTTCCAAAAACAAACTAAAAAAACAGCTAGCAAAAAGATTCACGGGTTCAGTTTTTTTTTTTAACTTAGCGGAAAATAAGTTTTGGACCAGATCATGAAGGACCTTGAATCCAGGATTAAGAATTTGAACTTTCCTCTAAGCAGTGGGAAGCCATTGAAGAAATTAATTCACATAGTACATCACAAACATTAATTAATCTGGAATCTGTGTGTAAGATATGCTGTGGGGGTTTTAGACTTACCTTTGCTGCTAATTATCTGTGCAACCTTGGGTCCAGTTTAGTTTTTTATTTTGTTTTTAATCATTTGTAAAATGACAAGGTTAAACTAGCTCCTTAAGGTCCCTACTATTTTTGAATACTATGACTTTCAATATAATCAATACTACAAATATTTTAAAAATATAAGGCTTTTAATAAGTTGGTTTATAGGCACAGTCTGCAGACAGCATTATTAGATGAGGTCTTTTCAAGTATCTTTACTGGCCTTTCCCCAGCTTGGCAAGTCCTTTTCAAACAGCAAATCTACAATGCTCAAGGGCAAATATTCAAAATACAGTTTTCCATTGCAAAATGCAGTGACCACAACAATAATGCCCTTCATTATAAGTAAGCCTCATTTTTTTTCTTTACAGTAGCATTTTGGTTTTTTTCCCTATCTTATATATCCTTAAACATAGATATATAAGATATTAGTTAACCTGAGCACTCATGTCAGAGCAGTACATTCTAGGGTGGTTTGGTTTTGCTATTGTTGCCCGCACTATATTTGGAGGCAGCTCACTATGACCATCTCTCCTGTTTAGAAATTGGTAAACCATTCCCCCACTTCTATTCTTATGTAACAGTCTGTGAACTGAAGGTAAGCGTCAAGAAGCTACAGTCTAACACAAGTATAATTTCATTATAGTCCATTAGAAATTCCTGACCACCAAACTGACAATGGAATTTTATACGTTGTTAATATCTGGGAGTTGTATCTTTATATTTAGTCTATATTGTGTAAAATAATTGGTCTTTAGGAATTCATGTAAGTATTCAAATATTTCACTATTATGGAAGTGATCATTAAAACAAAATTAATATAGCTTTATTTTCAATGTCATGCTAAATTGCCAAGCTAACAACCAATGATTGATAGGAGTTACTTAGGTTATTTTGTGATTAATTCCTGTATACTTTTGGTCAAAGTACAAAAAAATTCTCTTTTTTTCTCATTACTGAAGGACAGTGCTGGATCTTCAGTGCTCTCCTCTACTGAGCCCAGTGGTTCAAGACTTACCAAACAATAAGTCACACTGTAGTTGGTGTATAAAGATGTGAGATTAGAAGGTAAAAAAAAATTGGTGCCCTCTAAGGGGTTATGCGTTTTGATTTAGTGGAAAGGTAAATGGGACTGGATATGCTTGGAGTATTGTATGAGATTAAATATCTCCAGTGTTTTAGTTATACCGAAGAATTGCTTGAAAAATCCATTTTAAATGATTTTGTGAATGATGGGATTTCTGAGATTGTTCCTGGGCACATTTGGAATGAAATGAAGGCACTCCTCAGCAACTCTGGTGTTATCTTAGGCATCATATTAAGCTTAAACTTGCCAGCTCTTGGCCTTGGAGCACCCACATTCAAAATTGATGCTCAGCTACAAACTTGTAATTTCTTGAACCATTTGCAGCCACCCACTGCAGTTTCTGCTTTATGCCTGCTGGCATTTTTTCCCTTTCCTGTTGACTTCCCAGTATAGTATACATAAAAGAAACAAGAATAATTTTGAGAAAAAAGAATTCAGCATGTGCAAAAACACATAATACTCTGTATCTACTACTGTAAAACACTTATAGTGAATTTTACCAGCCTCTGTTTTGAGACTAGTCAGTCTACTACTTGTTTTTAAATATTGTTTTGCAGATAAAGATTTAAAATGAAATTTTTAATGCAATGTGGTCAATTTTTAAAATTAACAAAATAAACTTTAAGACAGAAAAACTACCTTCAAAAAACCATTTCAGGACAAATGTTTTATTGAAACTTTGGAAGATATTTATCATGGTTCAGTTTTGGGCACACAGGATGTTTGTCAGATGAGTGAATGAATTCCACTGTATGTATGTCACAGAATAATATAGAGCAACCCTCTGTATCTGATTAGTTTCATATTAAAAATATTTGTAGAGTAATGTATACATACACATACATGTATATGAAATTCCTATATGTGGAATTCTGTGGAAAAGCTATCACAAGTAGAATCAAACTGATTAGCCATAAGCACTTTGATGACCTCAATATTTTTCTATATTAGTTTGACTATGTTTCATATCCCAGTGAATTCCTCTAATCTCAATTCTGATATTTTTATTTGCATTAACTCATACCAAAATGCTACTCTGTTCATTTTGGATATGTAGAATATCTGTATTTCTCCTTTTGTCAGTGTATGACATACATGTTAAATAGTAGTTGGTAGGTGGTGTTTTCATATTGTTCAAGGATTGCTTTGGAATTTGAGGAACATGCTAGTGAAAATTGCGTTATTTTCCCCAATCTTTTGTTTTATAGGTGAATTATATTCAGTTGATTATAAGAAGTCTCAAAGGAGTACACTTTAGTAGCTTTAAACTGTTCACCATAGATTTTAATGTGGGACACCTACAGAATCCATTTTTGACACGGGGCAAGGTTGCAGTAGTATTGCATTACACTGTCAGCAGGTGCTGCCATGGACATTGGTGTAAAGTAAGAAGGAAGAGATTGGGAGCAGACTAGTAATTGGAAAGAGAGAAATAAATCCTTCCCTTTCAGTTGCTTCACTGATTCCCAATGTTCCAGGTAAAGTGCCCCTGCTGAGTGGCTGAGACGAACAGGTACATACTAACATTCCATTAATTTCAAAGGAATGCCAGTGGACTGCATCTGCCCAGCAGGTGTGCTGAGCCGAAGGAAGACAATGGGCTGGGGGCAGTGTGCAGAGCAGAAAAGAGGTAGAGTCCTCTAGTATGGTTCTCAGAGCAAGGGACATTAACGGAAGGATATATGCTTTTAAGTTTGTATTTCTTATAATTCCCCTGTAATTCCTAATGGTACTGCAATTTTTTGTAGTATTTGAAGCCACGCAGAATTATGACAGCGTATGTTAAAATTGTGCAATGTGCCTGAGTAGTATAAAGCTAACATTTCCTGAAATGGTATTAAAATCTAACAGACTGTGAAGTTATCCTGATAAGGAGCTTGGTTTTGATTACGATAATGAGATATACGGTATGGTGTCAAAAACTGTCTTCCAGTTGACATAACAATCCATAATTTATAGATTGCCTTAAAAATTAAAAGACAAAGTCAATTATAACTAATTATGATGCTACATTTACTTGAGAAGTTATTATATCCTTTGGGATAAAGGGAGTAATATTCATGTCAGTCAGGAATCTTTAGCTACAGTTTCCTGGTTCTATCTTAAGAATTTTTCAGTTTCGTTTTGTGAGAATCCTAAGCCACTGAAAGCCTAAAACCCCACTATTTTTAGAAATAGTGTAGTAGCTTCTGTACATCATTGCACATTTGTTCCTATTCTGAACCTCTTTTCTGTGCCAAATCTACAGTGAGGTTACTGGAAGTTTTGCTCGATGACTGCTGAATCAGTCAGAAATAAATTGTAAATTAAAATAACCTGAGTTATACAGCATTGAGATGCTATTGTTTATTCCTTTTGATATTAGTTTCAAATATTTAATAGGAACTAAAATTCAGGGTATTGTTTACTTAATTTTAGTTTCATAATGGCCTGCATTCTGTGTTTGTTTGTTTTTTTCAAACAGGCAAAAACCAAACTATCCACAAATGATGCCACATGACTAGGTATTTTAGCATCTTTTCAAGAAGTGAGTGAAGGGAGTGATTTATATTTTCTAATACTTTTATGTCACAAGGAGAAAAGATATGACATGATTCCTTTTTAAGAAGGAGATAAGTAGAAGAAAAGAAAAATTCATCCGTGTGTAAACTTCCTAGAAAATTTAAAGACAAATAAATTAATAGCTGAATATCAAGTTATTGTTGAGGCCTTCTTTTGTGTGTGCTTTGATCATCAAGCAGTTTAGAAATATATTTGAAGCAAATGTGTTTTCTTTTGTAGAATTGGCCACAATATATGTATGTAGCTTGGACTTCTTTCCTTATCTAGGAGGGAAAAAACATTTTGAGAGTAACATTAAGGGAATATGTATTCAAAGAAGACAAGCTACAATAAACGAGTTGTTTGAGCAATATTATAAATTGTTATCCTTTTATATATTTAGGTTTTCAGTTTGTTGGAAAGCTTTCAAAGGGTGACCTAGTACATGTACCAATGACAAAAGCTTCTTGTAACAATTCTGAGCATGTTTTATGCTTTATGAAATGAGACTGTTAAAATCCTCTCGAAAATGGCATCCGAAATAGCATTAAAACAGAATTTCCTGTGATAAGGCTTTAAGGCACTCGTATGAAAAGTGATACCACTTTGAGTGAGACTGTGTCAGCATTATATGATGTTGTGTTGCTCATAACTGACATTAATCCATTAAGGATGCGAGGGTCATTTATTTTCCTCATAAAGTCATTAAATCCCATTATTGATTTCTGTTCAGTCGGACTGTTCCTTCATTTTATGACCATTATATACATTAATGGTGTCTTGATTCCATGCACTTTAAACAATAAATATGATATTTAACGTTAAGAGCTTAACATAAAGTTAAAGTAATAGCAATTACAGAAAAGACATTCTGTACTGGGTTTGCTAATCCAACATTCATGTATGCCCAGAATTATAAAAGTGATATTGATGTGTGAAAAATTATAATCACCCAGCTTCAGTGTATTGTTTGCTAAACCATATAAACAGCTAACTTTTCATTTATTTGTTTTCTGAAGTCAAATTCAATACATGTGAGTCTAATTGTATTTATTGTATAATTCATTTTATGTTAAAGTAGTCATTTACTTGAATTTTTTTGTACACTCCCCTTAAAATAATTTTGTCAAGGGAAAAGAGCAATATAGAGAATTCTATAATTTCAGACTTCTATCGTTTTT
The DNA here is from genome assembly GCA_029593785.1 of Cabassous unicinctus. NCBI lineage: Eukaryota > Metazoa > Chordata > Mammalia > Cingulata > Chlamyphoridae > Cabassous > Cabassous unicinctus. The sequence goes on along the minus strand of JAQZBX010029366.1, from coordinate 20,980 downwards.
TGAAGACCAGTAATTTTCTTCACAACTAAATATATTTGGGTTTTACATATGATACATGCTTTAGTCGTACTAGGAACTTTTAAACTTTCTTATTTTGGCAGTGTTTTCAATTATTTCTCTTACCTATCCTCTTGGAATTTCAGACAGAGAAATTATTGGTTTATATAGTATAGCAAGATGATTATTCGCTCACCTTTCTCATTAGGAAGTACTGTAGGAGGTCTTCCTCTCACAACAGCTCTAAGACACCTTGCAGAGCTTCTGAGTTCCAGCCTTAGTCTCTAGTGCAGAAGGACCAAGTGGTACCAAGTTTATTCTGCAGCATCTTTGGGGAAGTTGTACGCTCAGCACTTTTTCATAGGCTTCTTGCCTGGCTCGTTGACGGAAACCTGAGCAAAGCTGTGATATTAATGAATTATGACAAGCCTTTTGCCTGTCAGGCAGAGGTTCCCGCCTTCCTCCTTTAAGACAAAAACTTAATGGAAGATGCTCAGATGGGCAAGCCTCTGATGATACCCCTTAAGTGCTGATCCCTTTCTGATGCGAATATTCAGAGAGCCGTGAAGCTGCAAGTGGCAGCGTTTAATATCATTGCTCTCATAATGCCTGAATAATTTTCCAGAGACTGCAGCTGCTGTGAACGTGGTTATTTGTTTATTTTTCACCCTTGGTCCTGGTGGAATGCTGACCTAGCTAATCTTCGGGACTGACGGGGGAAACTGGTTTCATATTCATAGCGCTCGTCTGTTCTTTCAAATAAAACAAAACTGAAGCTTGTGACCAGCCACTTTAATAATAGAGAAATAATGGGAACTGGTTGTTAGGTTTCCTTTAAAAGTGGGAAAAGGGACTGTATATATGAAGAATTTGATGAAAAATGAAGACTCTCTTGCATATTTTTAATGGCTGTTTGTGAAAGGAAAGGAGAAAGCATAGCCTGTCCTGGTGAGTTATAGAATGTTTTTGAGATCTCCCTCTGGTAGTGCTGCTCATTATGTTAAACAGCCTAGCTTTTAAGCTACTGTAGTTTTCGTTTTATGTGTATTGGCCTTCATTTGCTGAAATGCTTCAAGTTCACAGTACTAAAGTCATTTTGAAAACGGGATGTAATTACAAAGGTATCTTATGCTTACCAACAGCTTTTTTGGATCAATTTAATTATCATTACTTGTGGATACTGTAAATTGAATATCCCTTCCCTAATTACATTAAACTCAGGGGTTAGCTGCTTAAACATCAAATTGAGAAAAGTTCATCCTTTGCTATAAATAGGAGAATTGTTCTCTTATTTAGGCTGACCTTAGAAGCGAAGCATTTTACATGATATTGTCAGGTGAGCATTATAAAGACAGTCTGTAATGAGATCTGTAATGAGGAAAGAAGGTATAATGGCCCTTTGGAAAAGTTAATTTATTCAGCATTTTCTTATTGCATGATGGAATTAAAGTTTGTGTGTATGTCCAGACCTTTTTAAAGGGGCCAGTCACACTGTTCTTGGTTTACTCAGATTCTGCCAGTATTTTGAAGGCGTTTATTACTACTATTCCATTTTAATGGGAACCACAATAGAAGTAGTGAATTAGTCTTGCCCTTTTAAGCAGAGCTAATTTATTTAGGGATCAGGGATATTATTTTGCCTGCCTCCAACCCCTGCCTCCCTTAAACAAATGATATACAGGAACTTACTGAAGCCACATAAAGAGTACAGTTTTCTCAGAAGGAAAAAAAAAAAAAAAAAGCCTTTAGCCACCTATAAACAGGAACTGTTTTTTTCCTGTTGCCGAAGATCAACCATTAATTAGTCGATGTGAGTGTCTTGGGTTAGTATTTATCTGTTAAGCTCAAGTAGTTTTGTGCTTGGTAAGAAAAAGAAATCATTCTAGTGAGAGATTTGATTGATTTCTGCTTATTATAGTCATTGTAAATTTTAGTGCCCTGCATAGCTACTTGCTTTTATTTACTTTACTTTCTTTCTCAATTCTAGTTTATTAAAAATCTGTCTGTTCACAGTTGAAACTCTTAAAAAAGTAGGCATGACAACTTTTTCACACAACAGCTCCTGCTGAGTGTACTTTATGACTTGTCATAAAAATCTGTAAGATAGGACAAATTGAGGCTAGATGTGTTAGGATGTGAAGGAATTCCTGGGATAACTGGGAGTTTTATTATGCATACAAGCAGCTAAAATCATTCATATGTAAGGGCCAATTATGGGAATTGAGTCAAAACACTGATAAAATGTTGTTGGGATTTTCTAATGAGAGATGTTGTAGAATACAACATAATAAAAAGAAAAAAATATAGATCTAGTAAAATTTAAAAAATTAACAGGTGTTTTGGGGCTCTGAGTTTTCCAAAAGCAATTCCATATTATGCTAAAATACAGAGGAGCTAGCTGTGTATTTATAACTATTTATAAATAATTTCAACTGTATTAAATTCTAAAAATTTATCTTTAGTGTGGTATACTAAATAACGAAGTGAAAGTTCTAGAAAATTTGATCTGTGTATGTGTTTTTAATACCATTCTAAAAGTAGTTTCTTAAAAATACGGAATCACATAGCATTTTAGTGGTTTAAAGGTATGAAAATTAAATGTTCATACAAGTCACAATTTTCTTAATCAATTCAAACAAACACTGAGCTCTGGAATTATATTTCTTCTGATATTAGAGGACTAACCATAAGCACCTGACTTTAAAAAACAGGTAATGATTTTATGTTTCTTGTATAGATACAGTTACCGGTTCTATCAGTTGGTTAGCAGTCAAGTTTTATTCTTCTTCATAAAAAGCAATCAGAGTTAGACATTTAAACATAGATGTGTATAGATTAGGTAGGACTTTCAGAGAGCCCTGCACATTTAACTTTTCTGAAAGGGGATCTTGGTAAGGATACTTTATATTAATAGGTGAATAATGAAAACTCAGGAACATGAAAAGTAAAGAAGGAATGGATTGCAGCTGATTTAGACATCAATTCATATAATGCTTTTCCTGTTCAAAATTAAATATAGTTGGTTTTTGTTTTAGCAAGTTTTATCTTCATTAGCACAATTCACAGTCATGAGTTGAGATTCTGAGAGAATATGGGACCAAATATATCTTAGGACATAGCTTCTTGGAAGGCACTGGCACATGTAATTCTCTTTCTAGAACATCTAATAAAGCACTCAGGATATAAATGTTTTTGATGTAGATGATGATAATAGACACACATTAAGTTTAGCTCGGAAATTAAGTGCTATTAAGAAAACTGCTCCTTATCAGTTATCCTCATTCCTTGAGAATTTTTTATACATTGTGGAATATTTATGCTATTCTGCATGCTCAGCTCATAGGATGAAGATCCCTTCTGATCACTTTATGTTTTACTGAAATGATTAAAAAAAAAAAATGGGCAAAGTCTTGTCAGAACTTTTCTTCTTTTCTTCCATTCACTTTTTTCATACACTGTCAAATTCTATTAAAAATTATTTTTTCAGGACTGTTTATTAAAAGACATAAAAAATTTCTGGAATTCAATACAGTGCACAGAATGGTATGTAAAGGCAGCATGTGTTTTAAGTTTCTGCAGGAAAATTTTCTGAGCTAAGTAGTTTGTCCCAAATAATATTATACATTTGCCAGAATTTGTAAGTGCTTGGTAGTGTAACTCTGGTAGAAGCTTGAAAATAAAGGAATAGAGGTTTTACTTTGCACAGTCTGTGGTCACTTAGAGCACATAAGAAGTAATAGGACTGTGAAACTTGAATTGGTATACAACCATTCCTCTGGTAATAAAGAAGCAAATGGAGCACTGAGGTTATTTAAGCCAGAGTAATCTGAAGAATGTCCTTGAACTTGGTGGTTAAAGAAGTTAGTCTTAAAATGTAGAGAATAAATTAAAGCATCAGTTGAGGAACATATCTTGGCATTTAATTTTCAGAAGTACTCTCTGAGGTTTGGACCCAGTTTTCAGATTGCACAACTACATCCCACAGGGTTTAAAACAAACAACCTTGCCAAAGTTACATAGCTACGAAGGAAACTAACTGGTATTCAAACTCAGGTCTGTGTCACTTCAGAGTCTTTTCAGTGAAAAGTTGCCTCCCATATTATGGTATGGCCCTTGGATTTGGCTGTTAACTATAAAGACAAAGAAGAAAAATTAAGAAGGAGAAAATTTTTCTCCTATTTCCTCTTTGTAAATTACTCTCATCATTGCTTCTCCCCTAATCTTCATTACTTGCCCCAAAGTCACAACAAATAGTATAAAATGAATGTTGCTTTCAGTGCAAATGCAAGTTCAGGACAACTCCTTCAGTTCCCACTATTAAGAGTTCTAGAAACCTCATTGCATATGGCTTCTTGGAACTAAAGGCAATAGATAACTGATGACAGGATACACAGTTTAATGGGGTTTACTGACTAACCAAAAGTTGTATTAATCCAACCACACACAGGTTACATTCCTAACTACTGATATCCCCATGCCCTCCTCCCAAGATATATAATTTTCTTCTTTAAAATTTACAGACTATAAGAATGCTGAATGTATAAACATTGGTTATCAAATGTCATCATAAAGTATCTATATGTTTTTAAAGGTATATGTAGAAAAACTTTTTCTGTAACTTACCTCTTGAAATAGCATGAGGGCCAGAATCCAGAAAGAGTGAGCACTTATATGACTTCTGGTTTAAGTAGCCATCCAAATATTGTTCCAAAGTATCAGAAGTAGTTCTTGTCTGTGCCTGACATTGCTAAAAAAAGCATGGGATCTAGGAAGTAAATACTCAAGTAGCTGAGACATAATAAAATGAGCTGAATAAATTTGTGAATTATTGAGTAAAATATGGAGAAGGTAAAGAATATGATCATGTTTATGTTCTCAATTGTATTAAAAGTTAAAATTTAAAGGAGATTCTCACATGATTATAACTTTCATCTCATTTATATTGTGAACTTGGCATGCATTACCCTTACTTTCCATTTTCTCTCTCTCCTGTTCTCCTCAACCCTACACCTTGTCCTTGTCTTTTTAAAATAGAAGCAAAGGAGTAAGCTAGTACAGTTTTAAATAATTCTTATGTGATAGTCCTGGAAATTATTTTTAATTTTTACTCCTGAAGCTAGCTTTAGACTCTACTTCTCTTGTTCGTTTTCCCTTTTCTGGCCCCAGAACTATGGCTTGTGATGAAACGCTTGTGCCAAGATGGATTTGGCAACTTGGAAAAAGTGGACAGCAAAACTCTCTGGTTTTACTTGATCAATAGAGGAGGGGTAATTACTAAGCCAGTCCTTCTCATTGTAGCATAGTCTAAGATTGTGACTGACTGATGTACCCTTCCAACTCCTTTAGTCCAGACACACAGACAGACCTAAGTTCACAAAGCAACTGTACTCAATCATGTTTCACTTCCTAATCATCAAAGGCACAAGACAATGGTATCTAAATGTACACTACTCAAAATAGCTTTGCATACTGACAAGAAAACATTGTTTCATCCCAAACTCTCCATCTAAAGACTAAGTGTGAAAAAAAGAAGTTTTAGAACTAGGCAATTAAATGAATCATTTGCTAATATGACAGAGGGTTGATATTTTTTATATATTCTTATAAATCAGTAAAAAAAGATAGACAATAGAAAATGAGACTTTATAAAAGATTACATATAGATAGCTAAGAATCATGGAAACAATTTTCAGCATTATTAGTAATCAATGAAATTGAAATTAAAGCAGTAATGAAATATATTTCATTTCTCACATTGCTTTGATTTTAAAAGAATGCTAATATCACGATACACAGTTCTGGTGGGAATGCGAAATGGCAAACACTTTAAGGAGTGCAATTTAGTAGTATATGTTAAAAATTTTAAGTGCATATCACTTGATTTCAAAATTTATATTTGGAATTTTAGGAAATTATTTTAAGTGAATAAATGGAAAGGTGTGCAGATATATGTATCTATTTATTTATTTATTTTTTTAAATATAATTTACTTTATATCTAAAATGGGTTTTAGAAACAAAACTTGTCAAAGAGACTAAAGCAATCTCCCATCCTCACATGGAATAATAAATGCAAATAAAGTTATATTTATAGAAACCGATGTTTATTTTCCAACACCCTCGTTTCCACTTCCTGCTGGAGCCTGTGGAGCAGATCAGGACCACTCGGTGGTGGTTCCCACCCACTCAGTGGCCTGAGCAGTGGGGGCTGCAGACCAGTCTTCAGTTGCAGGCTGAGCACTCCAGTCTTCAGTAGGGAACTGCTGAATAGGCACGGAGGGCACCTGCGCGCCTTCAGACCAGTCTGTGACCTCGGGCTGAGCAGCAGTGAATTCAGGAGCATTATCCATTTTAGATATTACCTGTCGACATCTTATGACATGAGGAAACACCTCAAATTTGGTCTACTTACTTTCCTCAGTTGTTTTTTCTTTTTGCTAGAGCAGGTTGTTCAGGTCCTAAGATGCAGTGAACGGGAAGTAAATTTTTTGAGTCCTTCACATCTAAGCATGTCCTTTTTTCTGCCCTCACATTGTTTCAATAGTTTGCATAGAATTCTCAACTGAAAGTCATTAACTCTCAGACTCGTGAGGCTATTGCTCCATTGTCCTTTCATCCTATATTGTTATTGAGAAGTCCAGTGCCATTTTTATTATTCTTTGATTATATTCAACTTATATCCCAACCTGCACCCCCCAGAAGCTTATAGGAATGATTTCTTGGTTCCTGGAGTCATGGCACTTCATGATGATGATGACCGTGTGCGCATGTGTGTTTCATACATTGGTCTCGGGCTCTCCTTGGGTCCTTTCAATTTGGAGACTCGTGCCCTCCTTTATGGTAATTTTTATACTATTTCTTTGCTGCTTTCCTCCCTTCCATTTCAGTTTTCCCTTTCTGGAATCCCATTTGTTGGATATGGACCCCTTTTATTAACCCCCCCACCCCCCAAGTTTTCTTTTCTCTTCTTTCACATTTTCTACCTCTCAGAACATTTTTTTGTTCTGTATTCCTAGAGATTTCTCAGCTTTTGCTTCTAACCTTTCTGTTGAAATTTCTTTTATTTTAATATCATTTTTAATTTCTAAGAGCTCTTTCTCATTTTTCAATCATTTATTTATCATAGCATATTGGCTTTATACTTAGATCCAGCATTTTATTTTAACTCTGAGAATGTTATTTTTGTTTCTTCAATTTAATTTTTTTCTGTTCCCTGCACTATCCATTAATTTTGATCTTTCTTTCATGTTGCAATTTTCTTGCCTCATGGTTCATATGATTCTTGGTTATTCCTATGTATTAAATTTTGAGGTACTAAAAACCTAAATGGAAGCTCTGTGGGCATGGGTTGGGTGTTTTAACTGGTGGGCATTACTGTTCTGTAGTTTAGTAGAAGTCAGCTTTTTTTCTTTTCTTTTCTTTTTTTGGTTCTGTACCGGCATAGATCTGTATATGAATGTCTTTAATCTGAAGCTGGTTTATTTCTCCTTAAAAGAGTCTTCTGCTTTCTTGTCCTAAGACAACCTTGCTGCTAATGCTAATATTTTTTCTAATGTTCATCAGATTGAGGAGGGAGGATATCCAACTGTTTTTCATTCAGAGTTGCAATTGATGTTTGCTTTATCTCTGCATCTCACTTTTGCCTTCCATCATGTCCTCTCTTCCTCCAAAGAATATACCTCTAGCTTCCTGCTTAGGGTTGGGATTGGGGAGATTGTATATACCTCTTTGCTGGAATTCTTTACATGAGATGGGGGTGTGAATCTACTGTTTCTGTATTTAGACTTTCACTCTGTTCCCCAATGTTCTGTCCCACAATATTGCCATTTGTCTTACTTGTGATCTCCCAGTTCTTATCCTCTCCAGGGTTAAGGACTGAATCAACTTCTGCCCATTGCTTGAGTAGGTTCAGTAGCAGACTCTGCCCCTCATTCATTCCTCTCCAATTTCACTCATCTCTTGCTACTTCTTTTATATGTTAGGCATACTTCGGCCTCAGGGCCTTTGCATTTTCCATTCTCTCTGCCTGGAATGCACTTTCTGAATGTACTACTTTTTTTTCTGCCCCAATAAACAATCCCTAAATCTCAAAGACTTACCTGAGGGTTTCTGGTTGGCAGTGGTTCTGCCTGGATTAGCTAGACTCAGTTCCACACATCTTCTCATTTCAAGATCCAAGTAATCTCTCTGGGTTATGCAGTTTTCATGGTAAATGGCAAAACTCAATGGGAAGTCAAACCTGACAAGCACCTTTAAAGCTTCTGCTCAGATGTGACACATGTCACACATGCTCATATTCTACAGTTTAAAGCAAGTTACCTGGCCAAGACCAAAATGAATATTTAAGGAAAATGTGACAAGGGCAGGAGGGAAGAAATAATTGTGAACAAATAATTCAATCTGCCACACCTAGATATTCAAGTAATTCACTCCGTTATTTCCTTCAGGTCTTTGTTCACATATCACCACCTCTGTGGAGCCTTCTCTAACTCTACCCTCTTTAAAAACTTTCTATTTCCCTTCCCTGATTTATTTTCTCCAAAGTACGTGATACCACTTGACCTAATTGTAGTATTTTTTTAATTGACTGTCTTCCCCAACAAGAATATTGCGAGCTCCATGAGGGCAGAAATTTTGTTTCGTTAGTTGCTGTTTTCTCAGTGCCTAAAACAGTGCTCAACATCCAGGAAGTATTCAAAAAATGTTTTGTAAATATCTAGCGACTCCCTTCATTACTTGAAGCTTCCTCCTAACTTCCAATATCTTACCACATCTAAGGCTGGTTTCCGTTGTTTAAAATTTTGTTGAAATCACTCATCCACTGGTGTACCTACTTCAGTTCTCTTTGTCTTTGTGATTTTTTCCTTTACTACTCTTTTAAATGGTTTGGGGCAGGAGAGGAGATAAGTGCTTTGTAATCAAAGTGTCCGCCTTTAACTGGAAATCTGACTATATCAAACTATTAATAAAGAAAAGATTCTTGAATAATGGGTTGACTTTCATAAAAATCAGATATCGGTTAGCAGATTTGGTTGGAATTTTTAAAAATAACCTCACACAGAGTTAGTTAGATCCTCTTAAATGCCGGGGTAAGTAAATTGCTTAGGATCATAGCTACAACAAGATATGTTTTGGTTGGTGATGCCACCCCCTGTGAATAGCTGCATTTTGCCTGTCCTTCATTTTAAAAAGTAACGTAATGGTTAACCTACTTAAAAGTGAATTAATTCTTGTGTAGGTATGAATGAAAAGTCCTATTTGTGATCAAGGGCATTTTCTGTGTTGAATGTATATGACATTTGTAATTGAATTCAAAGGACCTGTTTGCTATATTTGGCATGTCATCTAAACGTATAAATTCAAAAAAAGCAACTCCATTCTTTGTAGCTGTATGCCAGACTCATGTGTCAGCTACTATTATTTACCACCAGTTATTCATCATTGCCTTAGGCTGTGTTTCAGTGAATTCCTTGTGCATTATTTTCTGCCCTCACTACCTGTAATTTCCCCAGCCATGGTGACTGTTCACCAGTTAGTCGGTATCATGCTGTTATATCTGCTTTTCTAACTCGGCTTAGTGATATTGTGATGGTGATTTCATCCTGCTATTCATTGTTCACTAAAGCTTATATGTGAGATTGATGAAACTTGTTTTTAGGTTTTTATAACATCCTGATACTTATTTGTTGACAAATACCTCGGGATCCTAAGGGAATCATAGAATTACATCAAAAATCGCCAATATTGATCAAAACATTTTGAAGCCACTCCTGTGGAATTACCTTTAGAGCCAGCTTACAAGCCGTATAAAAGAAACTATTAGGTACCGACCTCTTCTTTTTAATAGTCAGTGTTAACTCTCTATGAACATCTGCATTTTCTGTCACTTTTGACTCCTAATAATGGATGTTTATTTCTAAAAATAAAATCCCCTCTGCAAAGATGAAAATCTATATCAAACCTAAAAGATACAGATCTCAGAATTTCAGTGCACTAAACAGAGCGCATTCCCAAATCCTCACTTTGAAGGGAAAATACTTGTGTCTAAATTATTATATATATATATTTTAAAATCTCTTGTACCTCATTGCTATACCTCTTATTGCCTCTTCTGTTTTTATTTTTATATCCCAAATCTTACTTCCACTTTCCTAATGACATTATCACTGACTCAACATAAATCATTCCTTCGTTGATGATGTCATTTTGTGCTTATTGAAACATTCCTTGCATAACAAAATAGAAGGAAACAGGTTTCAGGTTTCTTCTTATTAAACAAAATCATTAAGTTTCTCTCAGGAATATGATATGAAATAAACTTAAAAGATGATGCCTTATATTGTAAAATCCCCAAATTTTATCAATGGAGGGGATCTAAAGAAAAGCACTATTGAAGATGAGTACAACAGCACTTGTCTAGGAAAGGACAGAAAATACTAAGACCTCAGGAAGACAGTCAAGAAAAGTCAGTATGTTGCTTAACAGTCCAGTCAGCACTGCTTCACTTTAGCTTTTATGCATATGATAAACGATATTGGTAGCCTTTAAGGTTCAGGGTTTTTTGGTTTTTGTTTTTGTTTTTGTTTTTTAAAGATACCTACTAAATTGAAATGTTTTCAGTATTGAAGATAAAATGGTATGGTTGAAGGAGTGCATGTTTTGGAAGTCAGAAAACCTGAAGTTTAAATCCATCTTCACATGAAGCTAAATTTCTCCATCTGTAAAATATATATAGTAACATCTAAATTTTAGGGTTTTATAATCATTAAGTAGAAATAATGAATGTAAACATTAAAGCCTGGCACATGGTGGGTTTCTTAAAATGTTTGTTTATTCCTCTCTGCCTTCTTTATTATTTATTATTAGGTTCATCTGGTATGTGTGTGTGTGTTAGTATTTATAATTCTCTGTATTCTGTGCTGTGTTAAAATGAAAAGCACTTCAAGTTGGGATATAACATAAGTACATGTACTCCAAGTGTATTTACAAAGTAGGTTTTATTAAATGAACTAATAAATATAGTACATAAAAGATGAAAGTAAAAGAATGACCAGGGTTCAGTAAGGAGGAAATGAATTTGAAGTTCGATACTAAAACCTTCCATGAAAGTGCTCCAAGACATTTTTTTTTAAACTTCCTCAACTGTGTTCTAACAGCACATAACCAGTTAATTCAGTGGTTCTTCATGCTTTAAAGATGACTGGCCTTTATTATCCTGATAGTAGTGAATATGAGCTGGTTAAGCTAATCTGTGTTTAATCTTCATAGGCAAATACTATAGAACATCTTTAGCTGTCATGTTCACAATCCATAAAAACTCTTTTGAAGTCAGGTTGCATATTGCAAAAAGTAGAGCTCTTAAGTAGGCCACAGTCCTAAGAGAGACACTGGAACCAACATCTGAAATTGAAAAGCTATTCTCCATTCGTATTAAGTTTTTAGGTTACCACTAAGAAAAAAATATCATGCTAAAATTAGATGAAATAAAGGAAGCCCAAGTTATTTGAAATGTAAAGACCGGAGAATGAATGCTTTTCTTTGTCTTTTTTCTTCCATCATGTCTAAAAATTGAAGTTAGTCTGTATAACATTATGTCTCAGGCTCTTTGAGAATTGATCAGTTTTGCTGTCTTCTTTTTTTTCCTAGTCCAAATACTGGTGCCCTTGGGCCTTCTTTCTGTTATCAGAAATTCATTTCCACGTGTCTTTAAAAGTGAGTTCCTGGGGACTTACATATTTCTGAACAGCGTCTTTCTTTCATTGGCAATTGCATCAGCTTTTTCTATAAATCAGGGTGGAAGTATTGGGTTCTCTTAATTCAGTCTTCTGCAGGAAACTGTTAAAGCCTGAAGTTAAAGAGAATATGTTTCCATAGAAGGGAGCCACAATAAATTACTAGTATGTATTCTTTTTGTGGGAGAAACTTTGGAAGCAGAGGTTTGTAAATTTTCGATTTGGGGAAAGGAAACTCTTTGCAATGCATTTAATCCAAGTGTCTGGGGATTTTTCACTTTTGAAATCCAGAGCTTCCAAACCCATTTATTTGTCTTCTCTATTGTTAGTCTTTTCCTTTGGCAGATTATGACAGAAAGAGAGAAATATTTCTTGGAAGTATAATGCTTCAATATTAATATCTTTATGTCACATACTTATATAGGGCCCACTGATTATTTCATATGTTTATATTGTGAATTTAAATTTCATCTTAAATTCCATTTTGGTCATAGAGAATTAAGCTGTCACTTGTACAGGAGCAGATAGTTCCTGATACCTGAGTGGTCAATACTGCATGCTCTGGCATCAGATTTCCTGGGTTGGAATCCTGGTTCTGTCACTAACTAGCTGGATGACCTGAGACAGTTTAGTTAACTCCATGGGCCTTGGTTTTCTCTGTATAAAATGAGTAATACTACTTACCTCATTGAGCTGTTACGAGGATGAGACATCACATGTAAATGTTGAATGAAGGTTAGCTGTCATTATTGTAGTTGTTGATGGTGTTTGAAGGGCTAGGTGTTTTCTTAGTTATAAATGTTTGTGATGGGGTCTGTGGACCATGGTTTCACATATTCACAAGCAGTGGTTTCTCTCATTTGGGATTTGCAAAGTACTGCATACCTTTCATCAAAATAAGTATTCTTCTCATTTTGCTTCATTGTGATTATGGTAGTATAAATCACATTTAGTAATTAATTGAACAGCAGTAATATGATAGTTATGGATTAGGATTAGCTACCTCAAATGTGACCTGCTGTCAACTGCTGAAAGGCCATTTTGTAATAATTATCACTATCATTATTGACGTTCATGAAATATCTTTATAGCTAATCCGTATAGTTTACTTTGAGTTCATGGAGTTGAATATCAAATGATGGAATTGGGTCCTTTTTTCTGAAATACTGTATGTAGAATATATTGTATATTAGCATAATCTGATATACTGTTTATTGAAACACTCTATAGTAATAAGAATACACCTCACTGTCAGATTTTGTGCAGTTGAATAAGAAAAGATGAAGTGGGGTCCTTTCTTCTTTTCTTTGAATCAAAGTGACAACCTAACTTAGACTTTCAATTAAGCTTTCCAGCTTCCTACCTGTGTTCTTGTATTGGTTTCTTAGGTAGGAACATTTTCTCTGCATGGACAGAAACAGTTGATAAACTCAACTCCAACAGAGAAATAAATTACATGCCAGCTGTAATGAGACATCAACGTCCAGTAAATTTTCTTTTGCTAGCAAAAATGTGGCAGTATGAAGTAAGAGTCAATAATTATTTATTGTTAATTCCCTAATGTTGGCTTCTGATGCACATGTAAATTGTGATGTGACTAAATTGAACAGAATTATCATTTATTTAACATATTCATGCTAATGCACATGGATGAAAATGACTGTGATAATCTAACAGGGCTCGTTTTTATTTTAGTGAAGCGTGTAGGTACCCATCCTGCAGTCCAGTAAAAATGTACGTCTCACTGAATTTAATGAAAATTCCTCTTGCTGACAGTGGGCCAGAGACTCAGATCAAGGAAAAGTCACTATATTCTTAAATGTGTTTAATTCCAATTTAATGGTACCACCTTTTTTGTTTATAATTTCCAGATATAGATTTTTGTTGGCGGTCCGAGGTCTGTTTTAAGATGTTTTGCCTCTATCATCAAAAAGAACAATATGATAAGCATTATATAATCTTTTCTTTGTTTCCTTGATAGTTCTTCAATATTGACCCCCTTTCTTGAGCATTTATTTGACTGTTGAAGTGATAATGGGCAGACTATTCTTGTAAATAATTATGCCTCCACTCTCTACGATTTATCTTGAGGAAATTATTGCAGAGAATTTTATTTTTACATGTATATTTTTTACAATAATTGTTGGCAGAATAATTGAATATCTCTCTCGAACAAATACCAGTCTAAAAACAAGAAGAATGATAGAATTAAATCAATGGGGTGATGGAAAATAAAATACATATCTTAGGGAAATACAAGTATATAGTTTTGACTTCAGAGCTAAGATAATTTCTGAACCTGAACCAGAAGACACAAAAATACAAATCTGCCAGTTAAAATCTTGAGTTGTGTTTTACCAAATTCTGTACAATGTTCTTCAAAATATCTCTCCTAACCTTTTTTTAATTTCTAGCTCATTGCCCACCACCAGAGATCAGGTCCTCCAGCTGGTTTCTTCCTGTCTTTTCTAAGAAAGAGATCAGATTAGCCTACTTTAAATATTGCTTTATCATTCACTGTCTTGCTTAGAAATTTTCCTTTTTATTCTCCATCAAGACTAAATGTTTCCCTCTGTCCAAGCCTTTCTTGATCTAGCTCCAGTATAATCTCTGGCCTTATTTTCTCTACCCTGAACGCAAACCCTTTGCTTCAGCTAGTCCCTTTCCCAATATGATTATCTTATGTCACACTTGCATAAAAGGTCTTTGACTTTAACCCTTAATTATCAAAGTCTTTGTCCTTTAAGGATCAACCTCGAGATTTTATTAATTTTCTTATTGTATCAGTTCTTATGGATAATCCTGTACTTTAAAATTCTCTAGGGGTGTGTTTATAGCTCAGTGGCTGAAAGCCGCCTTCCCATGTGTGAGGTCCTGGGTTCAATCCCTGGTACCGCCTAAAATTTTTTTTTTTCAATGATAATGAGCTTATATACATTTTAAAAAATTCTCTAGGTACATATTTTTTGTAGCAGCAGTTTAACACTCAGTTTTATTCTTATGGATAATGTGAATCCTAAAATCAATGAAATCTCCTTGTTTTTACCACTAGGAAGTGAAGGGCTAAGTTATTGGCCCATGTTTAGTAATTGTAGAAAATTTTTGACATGAATATCTCTGAATTAACTTTCCTGGCAGCATTATCTTAACTATATTATTCTTCTTTTGCCACAATTTCTTCTAAGTTTTTAAACCTTATTTTATATTCAGCCCTTTTGTAAGCTGCTTCAAATCTAGGAAGGAGTGGTAGTCTGTGGGTTCTCAGGGTCCCTACTGTTCTTGCTGGGTAAGACAAAAATGTAAGGACAATAAACATGTAATTTGTGACAAGCACTACATAAAGGTGGGGGGATGAAGGGTATAGGAACATAGTTTCTGTGTACTATTGAGATTAATTTGGTATCAAAGTAAACGAGACTATTACAGATTTAGGATATTAATTTAAGCCCATGGTAACTATAAAGAAGATATCAGAGAATATGCAAGTTCCTAGAGACAGAAATTAGTACAGGTTGCCAGGGGTAGGAGGCAGGGCCAATGCATCAAATGGTGTTGGGTTTCTCTTTGAGGAAATGGGAATGTTTTAGTAATGGAAGGTATTGAAGGGGCTGACACAACATGGTGAATGTGATTAATCCCACTGAGTGGTATGCTTGGGAGTACTTGAGATGGAAAATTTATGTTGTATGTAAGTTCCCACAATTTAAAAAAGAGCGGCTTAATGAGACAATGACAAATACAATATATGATCCTGGACAGGATCTAACAAGGGAAAAGAAAAGGCTCAAAAGGACATTATTCGAACATACAGAAAAACTGGAATATAAACGTTAAGCTTCATTTCAGTGTTAAATTTCTTGAACTGCATAGCTACACTTCAGGTGGTTACATAAGTGAATATCCTAGGTCTTGGGAAATGTACATGATGGTATTCAGTGTTCAAGGAGCATGATATATACAACCTACACTTAAGTGTTCAGGAAAAGGATTGATAGACATATAGATGGCTAGATAGATGAATTGATGGATAGATAGAATGATTCAACAAATGTGGCAAAATGTTAAAATTGGTGGATCTGGGTATTTGGGGGGTGTTTGTGTTCTCTGTATGGGGTTTGCATTATTTTTGTAACTGTCCTATAATTTAGGAAGTATTTAAAAATAAAAAGTTTAACAGAAAAAGAGAGATGGAGAGAAAAGTAAAAAGAAATGTAGGGCTCTGACTGCGCTCTTTGCCCAGGCCATTTTTTCAGGGCTGTGTTTACAACAAGAAACTCTGAAGGATGAGGTGATATCAAAGAGCAGGTGTGCTTACTGCCTAGTGTAAAATAGTGGATTCCCTAATCTCAGTGTTCCTCAGCTGTGACACAAACCCACTAAGTTTGCAGCATCCATTTGGATGCATGAAACTTGGGGGCAGTCAGGGGAACCAGTGCACGTACTGATCCTCCTGCTGCTTGCTGTGCCGTAAATAATGAAGTCTTTGGTCTCTGACCCAGGACTCTCGTGTCTTCTGTCAGCATTCATCACAGCAACAGGCTAACTTATTAGGTTGTAATTAGAATAAAATCAAGTACCAAACCAAACTATCCTTTATGGAAAAATAGAGACTATTCCATAAATTAGTATAAATAAAAACATTTGAGCCTTTTCAAACAACCCACTATGTATAGCACTGTCCTTAACATGCTTAACATGTAGTTAGATGTACATATACGCTTTATATGCTTCTCAGAGTTTATTTTTCATAAAATCATAGCAGCGGTAACAATAACTAAATTGGTTATTTCTTGGGTTTATTTTGAGAAGACTCAAGCAATTAAAATTGGTTGGACTTTTCTGCTTCAACTGAAAAAAAGCTGCATTTAACTTCAACTTTCTTTGGGGGAGGTTTCTGAAGAGCACTTCAGCATAGGATTCAGTCTTATTTATTTATGTACCTTTGGCTCTGTTCTCTCTCCTTTTATCTTCTGTTCTTTTTTCATTTTTAAAATTTTTATTCTCACTGAAATTTTGAGGCTTTAGCACTTCCAAATGTGGAGAAAAAGAAGTACCATATATTTTTAAGTTATTTAGGTGTGTGTGTTTTTTTTCACTCCAGCCTTAACAGATAAAGGGAAGCCTTATTTCACTGTAGCAGAGTGATATGTTAAAGTATAGTAGACTCACTCACTGATGTTAAAAGTTAAATAATAAAAATGATATAGCAGCATGAAACTTTGTGCTAGAAAACACACAAATTATAAAATTGGAACTATGTCTTTATTGAAAGTCTGTAAAAATTAAACTTACATGTAAAGAATTAGGGAATAAACATAGAAAATTGAAAACAGTTTGATATATTAGTGGTGGAATTACAGAATTAACATTTTTTCTTTCCAATGTGATTTGTAGGGCAAGATGGGAGAAGCTAGAAAGTAACATAAAGGCTAGCTATTTAAGGATCTTGAATGTAAAAAACAAAACCTTTGTATTTCATTTTGTAGGTACTTGGGGAGTCACTGGAGAATTTTTATATAAATCTGTGATTAGAGCTTACTTTCAGAAAGGTAACTATGGTAGTAGAAGCAGGTGAGAGGTGTAACATAAATGAATGTAGTGAAAATGAGGATGAAAAAGATGAAGAGTTGTTTACAAGTCAGAATTTCAGATTTGATAGTGATAGAATGTGGGGAGTAAGGAAATGGAAGGAGCAGATGATTACTCACAGGTTTCTAGCCTAATGTATTAACTGAGAAATGATAAACTGGTATGAAGAGATTTTACTGGGGAAAGATACTAAATTTGGTTTGGAACCTACTGAGATTTTAAGTACTGAAAGACATCCATGTGAAAATATCTAGTGGACAGTTATAACGACGTGTCTTGAGTAGCGATTTTGAAACCTTTTTGACCATGAATTACCGTAACAGATACACTTTACATCTGACTCTATCCAAACAGATGATTTCATGATTTTACAAGACAGTATCTCCCCTGTCTATGTGTGATGCACTCTGATGATTTCTGGTTTTTGTTATTTCATTTTGTTTCATTTTTTAAATGCTTGTTGTAAGCCAAAAAATTGAATTCATGGACTACTAATAGGTCATTACCTGCTCTTGGAAAGACACTGCTCTGGAGCATAAAAGAAAGTCAGGCTGGAGAAGATTTGTAAGTCATAAATATACTGATGTTACTTGAAGTCATGGATGTCCAGCCAGAGAGCAAGAAAATTTCCCAGATTATACCTCTATACGGTACCAAAATTTTTTTAAAGTTTAAAGCTGATAGAGGAAGAGGAGGCAGCAAAAGAATATGAGAAGGAATGGTAAATCTTAATAGTAGAATCAAGAGAGTAACATTGGAGAAGCCAAGGGTAAAAAATGTTTCAAGGAAGGAATAATCAACAGTGGTAAATGCCAACAATACCAAATAATATGAAGAAAAACAGGACTGAATATGTCATTTAATAAGTTACTGGTGGTAAATGAGAATGCGATTTCAGGAGACGGCTTCAGGGCAAGTAGGTTGAAATGGATAGAAAAAATGAATGGGAAGGGAAGAAAGAAGTTAGACTTCTTTTACAGGGAATTTAATCTTAAAAGGAAAAAATAATATGCTTCAGTAACTCAGAAGGGCAGAGAAAGGATTCAAGTGAAATCCTTGAAACAATCAGGTATGTTTTCCAGGAATGCATGTTAAAGAATCAATAAATGTTTGCTGAATTTTTTTGAAAAGGAATTTAGAGGATTTAAGAGGAAACAAATGAGAGTGTTCAATAGGTCGAAAAATAATTGTAGCAATTAAAATAAGATTATAACCATTTCAATTATTTAGCTTATTGAAAGAACATCTTACAAATGAATAGCAAGACCCATGTAATAGCTATGGCCCTAGATTAAGAAAGATGAAACCAGTAGTCTGAATATATGTCCATATACATACAAACACACATATGTACATACATATGTACATATATACACATACTTATATATCTTATTAACGTTTTCCTTTGAAGAGTAAATTGGTTTGGAGAAAATGGTTATAAATCTTATGTTACATAAAAACAAGGTTTAATGGTGAGAAAATAGACTTTCTGAAATACATATTTTTAAGAGAAAAATAGACAACTATCTTGGATGATTCAGAATCTAGGAGAGTTGGAATAAATTACTATTGGAAGTTATTTACAATTTATGGATTTGCAATATGCTTATCTCTGTTACAATAAAAGTCTAACATAATACTGGTTAAAAGATTTAAATAAGGCCTGCTATATAAACTTCTTAACATTTTAAATGAAGAATTTTTGTGATTCCACACACAGCTCTAAGAAGCAATTCTATTGTAACCTCACTTGCACCCTGTATTACAGTGTAAAAATTTACAGAGGTCATGCTAGAGAAAAAAGTTCATTGTTTACCCAAAGAGAAAGGCATGTCAATGCAAAAATCTAACATGATGCTATTCATGGGACCCCAAATTTCAATATGCCATTGGTCTATTTTGATCCTTGGCATGGAGTTTGCAAAACAAACAAACAAAACCCCTCCTGATTTAGTGTGAGAAAATTGAATAGTGTAGTAATGTGAGTTAGTGGAAATGTATTGGGAGTCAGGAACTACAATTCTGTACCACCTCAAGCAAGTCACTTAATCTTCTCTGGAAATTGGACTGAAAAAAAAACAAAACAAACCAAAAACCCCCTCCTTCCTGTCTCATGAGGTGATGATTATTATTCAACGAGAGACAGTAAGTGTGGAAATACTCATAAGTAAAAGAGCAATTTATAAATATAAGGTAATAGTAATGTGACTGTCATTATTTGATCAACCCAAAGCACTGCTGTCAGATTTGCTTAAAATTACAAGTTCCAGAGTGCGTCAGCTATCCCCTACCTAAATTCAGATATTATTAAAATATTAGTTTTATTAGTTCCCTACCTCAGAGCAAAGTGTACTTTTTACTGGAGTTCTTTTTCAAAGATACTATGAACTTCTTAGAAGTGGCCATACTTCTCTTTTATGCACTAGTATAGAAAAAGTTTTGCAGAGCCCTTTGAGGATGTACTTCATAAAGTCTATGAAGTACAAGCAGATAAAAAATTTTACGTAGGATTAATGTATTTCACAGGAAAAAAACCCTGAGAAGCTAGTGGTTCATGTTTTCTCTTAAGTTTTCTCTGGTTTCATCCTCTTTGGAGTTTCAAGAATGAGTGCATTTTATATCAGAAAAATAATTTCATGACAGCTAATTTATATTGGATTTTAAAATATGAGGGAGGTAAATGATTCTTAGATTTTTAAAAGAAAAAAATAGAGAAAGGAATTAAAGCTCTATATTTTAAAGGAACTTCTTTTATCACTTCTAACATGCAGCCAGAAACACAGATATATTCAAAACCCAGCCATGAACAGTGCAAAAAAACTTAAGTTGGACAAACTTCTGGAAGCTGCCAGAACCATAATTTAAAAGTAGGGGAAAGGGAAGCGGATGTAGCTCAGCCAGTTGGTTGCCCGCCTACCTCATGGGAGGTCCCAGGTTCGGGTCCCAGTGCCTCCTTCAAGACGACGAGCAGACGCCTAAACGAGCAGATGCCGCATGCCAGCAGATGCCGCAGCCTGCAGAGAGCAGATGTGGTTCAGGCCGTTGGGTACTCGCCTCCCATGTGGGAGGTCCTGGGTTTGGCTCAAGGTGCCTCCTGGAGAAGGCAAGCAAACAATGAGCAGACAGACGAGAGATCCATCTGGGGGAGGGAGGATAAGTAAAAATTTTTAAAAAAATTAATAAAGTAATAAATCTTTTTAAAAATTATAATAAATAAGTAAGTAAATAAGGAAAACCTTCCAAAGTGTCATCATTGTTGGAAATCTCAGAGCTTCACTGTAGCATTGGATTCCAGCAAAGACTTCTTCCTCTTTTCTATAGACTCTTTATTATTCTGTTTAATAAAAGAAAGTTCATAATAATAGCTTGATAGTCAATAAAATGCACATCTAAGGGAAAAAAAATTAAAACTTAGCCAGTATTCACACTTTGTTCTTACACCTAAATTTAACATTTATCTCATTCATTTCAAAATATATGTTGTAAATATCCACAATATGCTGACATTTTGAAATCTCAGCATTTTGAAATGAAGAGGCTCCAGATCCTCTTTTCCTTGGCTTTTTACTTTACCTTTTCTTTTCCTTGTTCTTTTTTATTTTGGGGCATCGCCAGTTTAGATGTGTTGGCCTAGAGCCAGAAAAGGGAAAGAGATTTTTTTCT
>JAQZBX010029365.1:0-27371 GCA_029593785.1 Cabassous unicinctus | reverse complement strand
TACAGTAAGTAAAAGTAGTCAATACTTTTAACTTTATTGTTCCCTTGCCTAGTCCATGTCCAATTTTCACTCTGCCAGCCCCTCAGCTGTTGAGAGTTTACCTAAATCTTTAATCCTGAAGGGTCTGTGTCTTCAGTTATATTGTCTTTTCTTACTTGCTATTGTTATTCATTAACTTTTACTATTGGATGGAAGTAAGAAGTTTTCCAGAAAATCCCCTCAGTTTAAGAAAAGTTCTCCCTGCTCCCATTGTGTAGCATTAACCCAATTTCCCCTTGATAATTAGGATCAATCACCCCTGGCAGTTTAGTAACTTTTTCCATTGTCTCCTGATTCTGGGTCATAAAAAGCTGTCAATAGATGGGTGTCAGTATCAAAATCCAGTTCAGGGGAAGCATTGTTAAGTCTTTTGATGGAAGCTTTCCTTCCCTTGGAAGGAATGTTTTTAAAACAGCATCTAAAATCAGACATCCTTCAAATGGGTTAATAAAATGATTTGGATCTATAAATTATAATGTTATATAGCTATTAATAATAATATCCACATTTTGGAATAAAGGAATGAATTTGCTCTTGAGAAAACATATCCA
This sequence comes from Cabassous unicinctus, assembly GCA_029593785.1. Taxonomy (NCBI): domain Eukaryota; kingdom Metazoa; phylum Chordata; class Mammalia; order Cingulata; family Chlamyphoridae; genus Cabassous; species Cabassous unicinctus. The sequence goes on along the minus strand of JAQZBX010029365.1, from coordinate 26,781 downwards.
AATTATAATGTTAAATAAAAAGAGAACATTGAAAATATGTAAATTTTGGAATATGACATGAAATTGGAAGATATTTATATGTTGTACACATCAATAATATGATAAGTGGTTGGATTCTGAAATATTTTCTAAAAGTAGAACTAACAGATGTGTAGTATGGGTAATAAACAGATCAAGGATGTCTCTGAGGCATTTGTCTTGAGCAGTTGAAGAGATTTGTCTTTAGGAAACTTTGGGAGAAGCAGACTATTTTCTCCAAAATGCCATAACATACTGTATATATAGGACTGCATTATTGAGTGGATATAAAAAGACATAATGTAATTTAATTAATTGTAGATTATTGAATCAGAAACATATAAAATAGATGGCAAATATCCCAAACTGAAAAAAGCATTTATCATGAAAAGTTCGTACTATTTTAAAGTGATAAATTATAAAGATAATTTTCTCAATGATGGCTTTGAACAGCATTAACTGACAGAACATTAAGTGAAAAAAAGTGAGAAAATATAAGCAGTATGACCCCTATTCAAAAAATATGTAAATGTGTGTATACGTAATGAAATAAAATACATCAAACTATGAATATGGGTGTTTTGATCCTATGTGGCTTTTAGTTCCTCTTTAAATTTTTTCTGAATTTTTCAAATTCTCTAAAGAGAAACACATAGATAACTTAAATACTGAAACTCAGTGGTAAATTCATGTGCCTTTTAACTCGTAAAGTTCTTCATATATCTCACAATTACCTTTAATGTTTGGCCAATATATTATGTTGGTATTATGAGTTTTCCCCTTTAAAATACTTTCTCCCCATTCTGGCTTTCTTATTCCAGTATGAAAACCCTATATCTACCAGTTACCATAACCTTCTCACTCACATCTGAAACTTTGCTTAGGAGAAAGCTTGCCAACTCTATCTTATTTAGAACAGTAGTCTCTGTAAAGAGAACTGGGTAGGTGCAGTGAGGCAAAGTTTATTTCACACTCTCCACATATTTTTGTTTGCTAAGCTGTGCTATATGTACATGATTTCTATTCTTAATAGTACTCCATTTATTGAGATTGATATTTCATATTTTTGATTAAGAAACGCAGCTACTGAAGCCTCAAGGATACTGGCCGAATAATGTTGAAAGGTTAAAAATATTGTCTTGGCATGAATGAACTTTAGGTGATTTATGTTTGTTGAGTCTAATGAAAAATAAAATCATATAAAAATATAACAACCATATAAAAGCAAAATAAAAAGGATAAAGAAAACTGGACTCTATGGTCTCATTACTATTCTGAATAAAATAAAAGAAAATCTGAAGGGATTACATCAGCCTTGTAGTAAATACAAAGGAAAGAAGACATTCTGTAATCGCCATCTGGTTATAGGAAAAGCTATTTCCATTATTTTGAGCACATAGTAGACATTTTTTACGTATCTGTTGACTGGTTAATAAGCACTTATTTAAATACACTGTCAAGCAGTTATTTAAATACACTGTTGAAAATGGAAATGATTTGAGAAATAATCTTGTCTAACACCTTTATTTTAACATCAGGACATAAAACCTAAAGAATCAGTAGAAAAACATAATAATGGTACAAGAAGTTTGTTTTGGAATCAGGAAGAACCATTAGAGGCTCAATAAATAGTTTGCTTTGTTGTTTATTGAAGATACAAGAAAAATATGAGTACCCTCTAAAACCTTTTATAGCTGAGAAGGTCATATACATTTTTTCAAACAGTTTTGAGGACATGATTTTCTAAAACTGATAAAATAGGATAAAGAAATACAGAAATCAGATGTCATCCTTCAATAGTTGTAAAATTATGCTTATATAAGTTGTCTTTTTTTTTTTTTTTCCAGAAATTATCATAGTAAGTAGGTGATAGCTAGGAGATTTTCTAAAAAGAGATTGAAACTTAATGAATATTTACATAAGACAAATTTGTCCTGTAGGCTAAAATCTTCAACACTGCTTTGTTCTGTTTTGCTCACAATTGCACAATTTTGTCATTTGCCTTCATTTTCTAAGCAGCAAAATGAGGTACATGGTCATACAAGGGTGTAAATGATTAAGCAAGGAGAGTTGTTTAGGGATTATAATTCCAAAAGCATGTAATCACTTAATTCAATATATATTTATCGTATGCCTGCAATGTTCTAGATATCTTTTAGGTTCTAGAATATACCAGTAAAGAGAGTATAAAGTTATTGTCTTTATAGTACTTAACCTCATGGATGAAAACAGTCCAAAAAAAAAAAAAAAAGTGAGCAAATACATGGTCTAATGTATACGTAGAGATGGATGTTACGGTAAAAAGAAAATAGGGCCATGGTATAGAGAAGTAACTGGGTTGTGAATGGACATTGCTTTAATTAGAATGATCAGGAAAGTGACATTTGAGCAGTGATCTGAATTACAAGAAGGCAAGAAGGAAGAAACATAGATTTTTTAAAAGAGTGTTTGAAGAAAGTGAAACATTCAGTATGGAGGCAGGAATGGACACAGGAACTGGAAGTTAGTTAGTTAGGGAAAAGGCATAGTTAGGTATGCCTTACTATGCATAGTTAGGCATAGGTAGTTAGGGAAAAGGCATATACGTAGTTAATGTAACTATTTGGACATCAGCCCTGTAGGTGTGTGCAAATGGTTGAATTCAATGCATAATTTTGAATTGACATGATTTTTTGGATGTTGGATGGGTAGTAAATAAGGAATGAAAAAAAATTCACCTATCTGAGAAATAGAGTGGATGGTTGTGCTATTATTTAGATGGGAAACACCAATGCGTAAGTATGTATAAAGGGTGAACATGTTAAGTGTGAAGTATCTATTAGATATCAAGTTAGATATAAGCAGTTGGACGTGAATCAGTATTTCAGGTTCCTGATCAGTTGTGGTTATTTAGATATTTGAATCATCAGAGAAATGTTAGTCTTTAATGTCAGTATGTTAAAAAAGAGTGGAAATGCAGGAAAGTGTCAAGCATAGGACAACCTTAGAGATTAGGCAGATGACGAGAATCCAGCAATGCAACCGAGGAAAGGGCATGCTTCTCTAATCTCATCTCCTATTTCTCCTCCAGTTGCTCCTGGTGTTCCTTGAATTTGCCAAACATATTCCTGGCTTGGGCTTTTTCACTTATTCCACCCTCTTTTTTGAAGCTTCTCCTCCCAAATATCAATATGAACAGCTCTTTACCTCCTTTTAAGTCCCTGTACAAATGACAATTTATAAAAAAACTTCCCTCAACCACCCAATCTTAAATAGAAGTCTCTCTTACTGATCTATCCTTACCCTGATTTCCTATCACAACACATAAAACCAATGCATAAATATTAAAACTTTCAGTTTTTTTTTTCTCTCTGCCTTACCTGAATGTTAACTCCAGGAAAAGTGGGAGAAGTGGATGATTGCAGAACGCTGAGACTAGAAAAAACTCCTTGGAATTTTATATTTTGGTTCAGTAAATGAGATGTGTTGATTACATTGAGTAGTAAGTGTATAAACTTATTGCACCAATATGGTAACACAGAAATAAATGTGGTTTATGAATTATTGGTAAACCTATATTATATCTTTGCTCTCCCATCTCATTAAATCTTTCCTTGTTTCCTTTCATTTCTCCTTGCTAAATCTGTACTCTTTCCCTGAAAGGTCTCAATTACATCTAAGGCTTTAGATACAAAATATGCTCCTGTAACTCATAGATATGTATATCCAACTTAGGACCTTCCTCCAACCCTAGACCTTTATTTCCAATTAGCTTTCAGACACTATGACTGGAAATACCCATAGGCATCACAAACTCAACAATTTTAAATGGAACTAATCAACATTCTTCTGAGCCCGTAACACTTCCTCAATTTCTTGTGATATCCTCTTGTCAGTAGGCTGTAAAAATGCTCTAAATTCACCACCCTCGCATAAACTTTATAATATAACTTTGCACCTGCTACCATTGAAAAGTGGAGTCTGTTTTCTCATTCCCTGAATCTGGGCTGACATTATGATTTCCTTTGCTTAATAAAAGGAGAAGTTAGTTTGAGGCCTTTTATACTTCTATGGTTAATCTTAGACTCCTGTCTCCTTCCTGGGAATGAGCCTAACCTTTTAATAGATGAGATAATATATGGACTGCAACCTACTCATTGCAGCCAAAGCCTTCCTAGAACATCCAACTCTCGGTTGACACACAAACTGATCACTGATACCTGAGCGGGCCCAGGCAAGATCAGTTAAACCAGCAAGACCATGAGCTCAATAAAAGTTTATCCTTGTCAGCCATGAGGGTTTACATTAGTGTGTTACACAATATCTAACTGATACCAATGCATCATCCTTAAATAGCCAAAATCCTTTCCCTAGCCTACAATGTTCTATATGACTTAGCTTTCGCCACCTATCCTATCTGATCTATAAGTTCTCTTACCATTCATCACTGTATTCCTGCCACTCTGTCCTCTTTGAAGTTCCTCAAGAAGGCTAAGCCCATCTGTATATTCTGGAAAGTTTTTTCCCCATATGTTCAAACAGCTTACCCTCTTGTATACAAGATTCTGCTCAAATGAAAACTTTTCAGAGATGTCTTATCTTGACTATATTAAAAACTGCAGCATACCCATCGCACTTTATCCCCTTTATACTGCTTTACTTCATTTCACAGAATTTCTCAAATACTAAGTGGCCCTTTTAATATGTCACAGTTTTCCCTCTGGACACACATTACTTCTATTTCTCTCCCATTAAAAATATACTCATATCCTCTCAAGATACCAAAAGCCTCATTTCATTCTGACATCAGACTCAGATTCGTGGTCCAGGATCTTTCCATCTACACAAACTTTCAGTGCTGATGAGCCCATTATATATAGCTTCTCTTCCTGTGAAAACAAATGAACTAAAGACACAAGTCATTTGCTATCCACATGCCCAACCTGCAATGGTGAGACAGGAGAGGGCTAATCTTATATATACCCATTAAAAAAAGAAAAACAGCAAGCTCATTGCAGTCACTACAGAGCAAGTCTGAAATTCGCCTGGTCACATGTTGTCCATTTCTTGACTAGTGTCTTTTATAGAGCTCCCTGGGAAAAATTTTCCACCTGTCTTGTTCATTCTCTCTGGATTCTTCGTTCTTGCCTCTAAAACATCCCTCTTTTCCCATAAGCAAGAGTCTGTTTGTAAGTAATTTTCTAATCTTCCTTTCTGTAGTATATTGGGGGTTTAACAGCCTCCTTTCAATTTGTATTGCCACAGCCCCTTTTTAATTTGATATGCCATTTCTTTAAAAACTGTGCAGGAATCCAATGTTTTAAATTATAATCCATTTTATTAGGCAATAATCATACCAAAAATTCCCTTCAAATAAGCTATACTCTATGTTGACCCCACTTTGAGATTGTTTTGGAACAATGGCCTTAAGATTCTTAGAAACATTTTTGTTTAACAGAGAAGTTCTACTAGGAATTCACTTAAATTCCGTATAAAGTTTCTGCCTAGCTAAAATGGTTTATGAATCAACATCTTAGATTTTCCTTAGGTGCTAACAGTTTCACATTGAATTTGTTTTAACCCACAGTAAGACCACATTTTATTAATACCCTGCATTTGATCTTGGCCTTGAAACTGTTTTTAGTTTAAGAATCTTTTTGCTACCTGGAAAAACTGCTGGACCTTCTTTATTTTCTCTAAATTCTGCTTGCAAATCAAACAATTCCTTCTTCAGTACATCTCTCTCTCCTTTTATCATACACAGCTTAAATAAGACCTTAGCACATTGTATATTCTTCCTAGAAGTCTTCCCAGCCAAATCCACAAGTTATTTAGGAATGCTACTTGTTTTCCAAGTTATTGAAGGAAGAAATGTTGTTAAACTTATACCACTATATCGCAGGTTCCCACTTTTTTCCAGCTTTCAATACCTTTTTAAATGAAATTCAAATTTTAGAAAAATTATATGTGTATGGAAAATATAGTACCCTTAACTCATTTTTTCTATTGCTAACATCTTATATCATCATGGCATATTTGTCACAACCGAGGAAACAACATTGGCAGATTACTGTTAACTAAATTGTACACTTTATTTTGATTTCACTAGTTTGTCCCTAATGCTTTTCTGTTCCAGAACTCTCTACAAGTTACAATATTACATCTATCATGTCTTCTTTGCCCTCTCTTGTTTGTGAGCATTTCCCTGACATTCCTTGTTTTTTATGACCTTGATGATTTTGACCTGGCCAGATTGAAATGCCCCTTGGAGAGGAATTACCTGATGTTTTTCTCATGGTTGGATTGGGGTGAAGGGTTTGGGGGAGAAATAGCACAGAGGAGAAATGCCATTCTCATCACATTGTATCAAGGGAACAGTCTATCAACATGACTTATTACTGATTATATTAAACTTGATCACCACGGGCTAAGCAGGTTTATTGTAAAGTCATTTTTTCCCCCATTTCCTAACATGACTCTTTGAAAGCAAGTCACTAAACACAACTTATACTCCAGGGGAGGGGACTGGGGAATTAAGCTCTACTTCCCAGAGAGGAGAGTATCTTGATAAATTATTTGTAAATCTTATGAGGAAGATTTGTCTCTTGTCCCCATTCATTTATTTATTCAATAATTTATATCAGTATGGTCTCACAGATATTTATTTTATACTTTGGGTTATAATCCAATAGTGCATTTTTTATTTTATTCAAGCTTTGGCCATTGGGAACTCTCAGTTTGGTTCCTGTGTGCCACTGACATGCTCTCATCCCTTGTTTTCTGAGTACTTCCTTAATTTATGGCACTACAAGTAGCTCCAGGATCATCTTGTGTATTCTCTGCTCCAGAATTAGAATCTGCCATTTCTCCAAGGAGCCTTGAGTCATTTTTTTGGAGAATCTTTTTATTAGAAACCAAGATTTGGGTGGTACATGTGCTCATTGCTGTTGGGTATCAATATTTCTAGGTCTTTCAGTGGACAAAGCTAGGAAATATACACACAAACACATGTATACACACATATCTATAGTTGTTTCTATAGTTTTCTTTATAGTAAGCTAAACATGAGTTGATATTGATATCAACATCTAATTCAATCTAGCCTTCTACCTCTGCTTATTTGTAATCCTTCTCCTACAGTAATAAACCTAGCTCCCACCATACACTACCCATTTACTTATTTATTCAAACCCACTGTAAATGCACAGGAGCTTCAAACTTGTTCATTCATATCATGAAAACCAACTTTGTCAATTAAAGTACAATGTTTATTGTCAATTTCTTTTGTCTTAGAATTATAGTTTCCAGTCAAAGCACTGTTTTTCCTAAGTTACTTAGTTGAGCACTTTTTCTTCCTTACCCATCTAGGTATGGTTATATCACACATTTACAATAAAATTATATATATATTTTTCTCGGATCCCCTAATCTGCTTGATTTTAATTTTAATATGTATGCATTAATGTTCACTCTTTGTGCTATAAATTTCTATGGGTTTTGAAGAATGCAAATATGCATCATGTATCCAACATTACAGTACCATATAAATTATTTCCATAACCTTAAAATATTCCGTTTGTCCTCTTTTCAAATAGGAGAATCCTTGTAATTGCATGCAAATATTTGTTAGATCCATTCATAATAATAAAAAAATACATATAAAATTAATGTTTGACTTTTTTTCAGAACTTTTCAATTGTTGTCCCACTGTCTTCTGTCCTCCATAATTCCCGATAAGAAATTTGGTGCATTCGAATCTCATGGGTCTCTTGTAAATAATGTGTAGTTTTTCCTGGCTACATTCAAGATTTTCTCTTTATCTTTGATTTTCAGCAGAATTACACTATGCATGAATTTCAGTTTTTTTCTTTCTGGGGTTTGCTGTCATGAATCTGAAATTTAATGTCTTTCACCAGGTTTGAGAAGTTTTATGACATTATTTCTTCAAAATTGTTTTGCTCTCTTCTTCTCTGGGATACAAATGGCATTATATAAGAACTTCAAATATTGTCTCATAGATCTATGAGTTCTGATCATTTTTCTACACTTTTAATCTGTCTTCTTTCAGATAGGATAATTTGTGTTGATCAATTTTCAAGTTTACTTACTATTTTCTCTTGTCATGTTTACTCTTCTAATAAGTCCATATAGTAGATTGTATCCTACACATTGTTACTATGGTGTTATGGGGACTATGGATTGAGTTATCTTATTCTAAGGCTTGGTCATGTTTATCTTTCAGTGTAAAATTAACTTAGGTAGACTAAAATTTCAAATTGCCTTGCCAGTAGTGAGTACTGGCTCAAAATTCAGTCTTCAAAAGCTTAAGCTGAAAGCTAAGTTTGCATCAAGCATTATGATTTAATGCTGAGCCAGAGGCATAGGATGAGTTTAAGCCCATAATTTTGGATGGCCTTTTTCTGGCTTTCTCCTTTTGGGAATTGGGGTTCTTCATCACTCCTCATCAGTCCTATTTGCCATCGATTCCTTTCCCTGATTTCTGCATTCAGGCTTATTCCTGGTTTTCTATTGGTGTTGTAGCAGCTATTGTGCCTCTGTTACTGAAGCAACTGCGGCCACCCTCTGAGCAAAGCAACAGAAAAAGGCTGATCACTCAGTAGCAGTCACTTGCTCCACATTTTGCCACCCCTTCAAAATGTGCCTTTTAGTTTTCAGCATCCAGGGCCCACAGGTTGTTCATGTTCTTTAAGTTTAGCCAAAGTTGATATGTGTTATTTGGGGGCAAAGTTGGTTTGTCACTTACTTATCCATATTGGAGGCAGAATACCTTTCTCACTTATTGACACTTGTATTCTTTTGGATTAATGGCATTACTCTCTTATCTCACCTATTCTTTCCTCCTCTCTTACCATCTCTCTCTTTCTCCATCTCTCTCTCCTCTTATTATATTAACCTGAAAATAAATTATTTGCTGTTTTTTAGAAGTTCTTTCAAAGTTTTTCTTTTGAGACTTCCAGTTTTAACTGCCACCTATAATGCTTATGTATTGTAAATCAGTATTATCCAACACTTACCAATCTTTAAGCTTTAAATTCAAATTTAAAATATATTGTTAGGAGCACTTCCAATTAACATACTGTACATAACTCAAACTCAACTAAATCAATCTGAATTCAACACCCTACACCACTCCCATACTTAAATGTACTGCTCCATCTCTCTAAACTTTCTCAGATTACCGTGTAATCAGTCAACAGTTAGCCAAGCAAGAAATCTGAAAGTCATCCTAGATTCTTTCTTCTCCCTGCCCTTGCCCTAGAATCGATCAACACAAAGGTCCGTTTATTTCAACTCCTAAATATTTATTGAGCTAATGCCATTTCTAGCTCTACAATTATTACCACAGTGATCTAGACCCTTATTTTTTTAACCCAGTATACTGTAATAGATTTCCCACTACTCACTTTGCCCCAGTTTTTCCCCTTTAAAACTGTCTTCAATTGTACAGTCTGATCGTTCCCTTATGAAACCCTTCAGTGCCCATACAAATGGCTAATTATAAACCAAGAACCTCCATAAATTGGAATATGTTTTGATTTCCAAGGCTTCTTGTCCTTCTCTCTATCTCAACTTTAATAATAGTAGCAAATGTAGAACACACTTTGAAACTTGTTCCTTCCTTCTTTCTGAAACTCCTGTCCTAGTTTTTTTTTTTTTCCCAAATTGGTTTTCCATTCAAGAGTAAATTCAAGCTTCTCTTCCTCCAGAATGCCTTTCCTGTTCTTCCTTGTTGTGTGAAATGCCCTTCATCATATTCCTAAATAAGGAATTTTCTGGCTCAGAATGATCAAAATATGTGTCTATTAATATCAAATAGCCACAGAACAAATAACATTAATTGGTGACACCATTAAGTGTGACATTTATTAAGCAAATTTTATTTCCTTATACTTAATTCTCTAGATGACAGTGAATAATCACAGTAAGCCAGCAGGAATAATTGTCTGGAGTCACTGAAGAAGTATGTAGTGTGTGTATGTGAGTGTGTGTTTATGTGTGTTCTTGTGTTCCCATATTAGCTTGTCTTTGGTTGGCTTTAATTAGGGAATTAATCCACCAGTCATGCTCAGTTCCTTTCGATTGTTACAATATATCATATTCATTTTCGTTCCTTTAATTATCTTTCACCCACAAGATCCCTACCACTACAAGCCAGAAAGGTGAAAGTTTAATGAACACTTAACCACCCTGTTAAAATCTAATATATAATTTTAAGCTGTGTTGGGCTCAGTTCTTGCTACTTAGGAAAAAATAGGAGATGGAGGAAAAACAAATCAATTTTGCTTTCTAACACTGTGAAGATGATTTTTAGTAGTGCTTAAGAACTAAAGGGGGGAAAGTGATTGATAAGGTAATTAAATGATAAAAAGATTCAGGCAAGGATGCAGAAAAAGTACAAAAGAGAAAAATGAACAAGTATGCTTGATCTAAGAAAAATACAGTTTCAAATCTTATAAAGTATCATTCTCGGAACAGAAATCTGTTCTTTGCCTATAATTTTTTAAAATGCTTTTTGTAAGGCCAACACTGTAGACATTTCTTTTCCTCCAACTTTTCCTTCCCACCATTGGCATCATGATTTTTAAACAAGGCAATTATTTCATCTTTCATGACATTTTTCCAGTTATACTTATTCCTTTATGTATGAGGAATTTTTAAGATATTAATCATTATCAACTTTCCTTGTTTATCAAAATCTTTCTGGGATTATCACAAATATAATCCAAACCAAATACATTAATATTGAGCAATTATATGGTGTTACATGTACTAGATAAAAGTTGCTAATTTTTATAAATCATAAGTATTAGGATAGTATTTCATATCTAGGTGAATCCAAGACCTTGCAGTTATAATGGAATATTCTATGCTATAGCTCTCTAGTGTCTAAGTCGCTTATCAAATTGAATGCTTAGTGGGATGGGTTAAGTCTTTTAGGCTACTAGAGCAGAATTTAGAACGAATTTGGACTTATCTAATAGATTTCAGATAATTAATTTGATCACTAAATAGAGAGCCAGTATTTAGTAACATTAATTTACATATGGATACCTGACAACATCTTCTATCTCCTTGTTCTTCCACTTTTATTCAGATTCCATTTCTGTTTCACCTTCTAAATATACTATATAATTCATACATATATATATGTGCTACATAATTTGCCTTGCTTACTTATTGATATATTTTAATCACCTTAGAAAAAGATCTATAATAAATATTCAGTATGTTTTTTGAGGGATGGAATGACTAAAGAATAAATAAATTAATGAAAAATTCATCTTAAAATGGTTAAGTAATTTTTCCAGGGTGATAGCAGCAGTGCCAATATTCACATCCAGTCTTTCTGATTCCAACTATGTTCCAAGCCCTGTACTAGGTTTTTGAGATACAAAGATAATACAACATAGTAATTACCCTCAGGTGTTCCCAGCATGGTACAGATGCAATAAAAAAAATAACAATTTCAGTTTGTTGGTAGGTACTATGTAATAAGGTCTTCCTAAGAACAAAGAAAAAAGGGATATTTGTATTGTGTCTTAAATGAAGATTTAGGGGTTTATTGGCTGCTTGCACTGCGTATAGCCAAGGGAATAGTATCTGAAAGACTTTGTTGAATTAGAAAGCTTGAAAATTTCAGGTATGACTAGAGATCAGTGTAAGTAGAGAGAATGAGGAGGAACCTTTAAGAAAGGAAAAGAATGATCAAAGGACACAGAACCCAAGATTCCCCTGTTGAGTCTCTTCTGAGTAAAACTTGAAGGAAAAATGTTAATCCGGTTAATATAGTGAAGCTCTTTGGCCAGTGACTTACTACAACCAGGCAACTTAAAACAATGGAAGTTTATTATCTCCTAGTTCTGGAGGTTAGAAATCTAAAAGCTATAGGGGAGAAGCCTTCCTTGCCTCTCCCTATCTTCTGGTGACTTGCTCGCAATCCTTGGGCTTCAGTTATCACATGGCATCTTCTCTCTCTGTATTTCTTCTCCCTTCTTATGAGGACATCAGTCACATTGGATTAGGGCCCACCCTAATTTATTTTGGCCACATCTTAACCAATAGCGTCTTCAAAGAGCCTACTTTGAAATAAGGTCATATTCAAAGGAACGGGGATTAAGACTTGAACATGCATTTTGGGAGGGACACAATTCAATCCATCACAGCCTGTGATTAAGAATCCTGAATTTAGAATGCTGCTTTGCCACGGTCATCTCCCTAGAAATACAAGAGAAAAATTACCAGTTAATAGACACACCAAGCAAATTCACAAACTTCATTACCATTAGACCTCTGCTGTGGGCACTGTCCCTCATGGGCTGCTTTAGCCCATTGAAAGATCCTCTTTTGCTCTGGGTTAAAAGTAGGTCTGAGTGACCCATAGTATTAAACGTTGATTGAAAGCCCTCCTTGGCAGCTTTAGATTTAAGTCTTAACCAAAATTTCTACCTTATATCTTTCCACACTGCTAGTGAGGAATGATAAGCCCCAGGGCAAATTTGGTCTAACTTAATCCTCTTCAGGGCTGTCACATGTGAGCAACTCATGGTGCTTCTCCCTGCACTAGTCAAGTGGGCAGAGAGGGAGTTGAGATTTCCGAAAGGGACAATTCTATAGCAAAGGGCCTATAAAGAATTTGCCTTCAGCTCATCACCTCCCTATTCTTTCAATGAGGAATGAAGTAAAGAGAAGCCTGAATCACTCCTTTCAGTCATGTAAATAACTTAAAGATACTTAAACAATTTTAATAGGAGGGTGACATCAGATAACCATTTTATAAACATGAAAAGGTGACGGTAAAAATAAAGTTAGTCTGGATACTGGGTGACCAGTTTGGTTGCTTTTTATTTTGATGACAACCTAAATATAGGCTAACAACTAGGGAGAGAAAGAGACAAATCTGAGAAATAAGAAAGTTTAAGAATAAACAACAAACTAAGCATAAGAACAAATTGTATCATTCAGGCTTCCAGAAAATTAGGAGCTTAGGATTATTCTCAAATTTCTAGCTTTGGCCATGGGGGATTCCTGAGAAAACAGGTTAAGTTACGTATTTTCAGGGAAAAGACAAATTCAGAGTTCTTGGATTCCTCTATACTAACAACAGTTAATGTGTCTTGTGGTGAGTAGCACTCTGCCAGATTAAACCAAAACCCCCCAAAAAGTTAACAAAACAAAAGCAAGGGAACAGTAAAGAACCAGAAAACGTTTTGATACGCTAATAACCTAGAATGAGGATATCAGCTGTTAAATAAGAAAGCTCTTACGTTGTGAACATATTGGCCAATGTTCCATTCTTCTGATCATATTAGGCATTAGCTGATTGCCAGACAACTTCATATTCCAGTTGGGAAGTCTCTCTTGTGCTAAGCAAGGGTTGGATTCTTGGAAATTTTAGGGAGCTATCTTTTACTATCTAAGGTTTTCCTACCAAACTGTAATAATTTTACAGGACAATAACTTAAAATGTAAATTAGATTAAACAATTAAATTATTTTAAATTTTCTATAATTTCTCAACTTTCCAATTTGTTGTATAGTTTTATATAAATTTTTACCAATTTTCCTGCATGGATAATTGTCAGGGTTTGTTTTTTTTCTTATAACTATAAAAAAAAATTACCAAAATTGGATGGCCTGCTTTTTTTAAAATTAATTTTTGATATAACTTAATGTGCCCTTTTGAATTTCAACTCTTTTGCGGGTCAGGAAAATGTTATTTAATCATGAATATTGCATCCATTCTCCAGTTTTTTTTATTCCTTGGGGATATCCTCAAATATTTAGGTTGGACTGTTTTCTGCTCTATACTCCTTTCACTTGTCAAGACAGTTTATGGATATAGTTTATAGTCAAGACATAATTTATGTCTTGACATGGTCAAGACATAGTATATGGACAGTAGATTTTAAGGGCATATAGCAGAAGTGAGGCATATGAGTCAAATAGACCTAGGTTTGGATCTCTGGATCTGCCACTTTTAAGTCGTACGTAGCATATAAAGTTTGTATGTGTCATATTTTAGCTGCAACTAACAAAACTACTGACTCAAAATGTATTAATCTATAAATAAATTTTTTATTCATGTAACTAGAATTCCAGAGGTAGGTTTCTTTGCAGCCACAGAGTTGACTCCATCCTTTGGTTCCAACATCCTTTCAATTATTCCCTCATATCTTCCTAATAAATATAGGATTGCATGGCATGTCAAAAATATGGGATTCCATGGCATATAGATTCTGGTTTCTACCCTTACTCCTGGCTTTCTCGTTTTCTGACTCTCATTTCTTTTTGCCACAATTGAGCACTTTCTTCACTGAGACTATATCATCGGAGCAGTCCTAGGATGTACAGCAACTCACTGATGTCCTTTAGATCCCTTGTCTGTCTGTCCTTTGGGAGCCATCCTCTTCTGGGCATGAACAGGGAAGCAGAGCTCCACTAGTTATGTGGCCATTTTATAACCTCAAAGGAAACAGCATTAGAATGAGGCCAACACTGAATGTTGTGCAGACAAAGGACAGAAAGACCTTGTATTTGGAGTACAATATTAAGCTGCTGACTATGCTCTACTTACAGAGTTTTCTACCCCTCAACTTCTAATTATATCAGATAATATATTTATTAAGTCAGGATGGGTGCAGGAATCTTAGGGCTAGAATTATGTCATCTGCTGCATACAACTTGTGATGGCAGATCCAGAAATTAAAACTTGAGTCTATTTAACGCCTTTGCCTCATTTTTAACTATGGTATACATTACCTATAAGCAATGTTGCAAGAAAGACAGAAGCTTACCTAAAATATTAAAATGCCCCTTCACTCTGCCCTTTTTGAACACATACACTTAAAGCAGTATGAGTCAGCCATTCCATTTATGGAATGCCATAAAGTGATTATTTTAGATTTTCTCAGATTAAGCTTCCAGAATTAGGAGATAAGGAGAACTTATGAAATATATGACTATGTGAAAGAGAGGTCAATTATTAACATGATATAATTCTGTTGGAAAGATATATGGGGAATGGAGAAGGGACATTGAGAAAGGAACCAATATTACCTACTATGTGTTATCTTGGACAAATTATTCAATTTCTCATATTATTTTTATAATTATCATCATAAAATAGACAATTACAGTACCTATTTCTTAGCATTTCTGTGATAATGTAAATATTATGATAAAATATAAAATGCTCAATGTAGTAGTCCCGTACATTCTAAGACTTCAGTCAGTTTTAAAAATCATATTTTTGTTCATTTCCTTCCCAATTTTGAAAGAAATACTTCAGTGTGTAGCTCTGCTTGATTTCTCCTGATTTACTCTCTACCCTTGGCCAGCCTTATTTGCATCTCAGGGTCTTGGCCTTTATGACCTGCTTCAGTGACTTCCTTTGTCCTTAGCTTTAGGCTGGATTTGGGCCACTGAAAGGCACTGAGTGGAAATCATAGGGAGCAAGGAGAGGGAGCATGGGGTATGTATTCCTGAGGTTTCATCCTTTTGTGTCAAAATGGGTTGACCTCATCAGTCTACCAAAATTCACAGCTCCTCTCTCACCACTCTGAACATAGAGATATCCTCTTCAGATTGCAATAGTCACTGTTTCCTTGCTTCCTTGACCAAAGGGTGTTGACAGTACCCTCTGTTGGTAGCCCCAATGTTCTGTACTATGCCCTGTTGCTTTCCTTACATTTGACTTACACCTTAACTTTCCTAAACAATCCTCAAATTACCCATTCAGGTGTACCATTCATTTACTGCCAGAAATATGACTGATAATGTCACTTGTATTATCTTTTTTAATATTCAAAGAGTCATTTCTTTAAGTGCTGCTACAGATAATTTTAAATTTTATGTTGCATATTTAATTTTTTGCAAATTGTTATCCTAGATTAATTATCAATTTCTGTGTCTTTTGCTTCCTACAGTTCCTTCTCTTTCAAAGAGGCCTCATTATCTTGTATACTATTGACAATATTAAGCATTTAAATTTTTTCTTCTAGTCCTGTAATAATTTTCTGAGTTTGACTCTTTCTCTGAAACCTCAGGGAACAGTTTTCTTTTTGTAATGTATTTTGATAGATATAATGGGCACGTATAAAGATTGTGGTCACTTACACATTTTGACATGTCATCTTTTCACTTCTTTTGTTTAAGAAATTCCCACAGTGTGTTATATCTTTTAAAGAATTAGCCAGAAACTCAAATCTCCAGTTTGCCTGATGGACAGGACACAGGCATATGATATAAACTATACTGGCTTTACTGTTGAGTGTCAGTGGAGGTTTCTGGCATTGGGACATCACCAATGGAGCGTGGAACCAGCATCAGCCATTCATGATCTGGTGTTTTTCGCCAGCTGCAGAGTTAGAAGGGACTTCATTGGAGAAGTCATAGGATGTGGCAGGAGTCAACATGTAGCCGATAATCTTCCAACCCTGATTTTGGCTCTTTGGGAGATTCTAAGAGCTACGTATTTTTAAAAATATTTTTTATCATAAAGTTGTTTTTTTGTGTGTGACAATTATCAATCCTGACCAATACCGTAGGCGTCTTGTTTTTGTTTATTAATATCTGAACAAAGATTAACCTCTCCAGACACTATATTTGCCAACAGACAGGTCATGTGGATTTGCTTTGGCTCCATTCACTAGATCCTTTGGTATTAGTACAATTTCCCTTCTGAAATATTTGGTTTGATGTCAGGTTGACATGCCTAACTGCTAGCCCAGTTTCTAATGCTGAACAGACATGATTCCATTATGCTTCTCAGTTGAACAGAATTGAAATATTATCATACCCATCTCCCTGAATCATCTAACACACTGAATTGTTAGGGTACCTTAAAAATTACAATCCTAAAATGCACTGATGTGAGGAAATGTTTCTCATTCTTTTCCACCCTTGAGCACTTTACTATATCACCCAACATCTGCATCCTCCTACAGCCACAAACTCCTTCCCTCTTCTCCCACATTACCTGTCTCTACCCACACTTGCCTGCATCATCTCCAGGAATTAGGTTTTGAATGAGTAGAGAAAGAATGACACTGATGGCAGGCAGAAGGAAGGGCAAATATTCAACCTTCCTCAAAAAGCTATAGAGGAACAACTACCCAACTTGTGATTAGGCAAGAATATGTGTCCTTAAGATATTGTAAAGTAATAGAAACAACCAAATACAGTATTTTCCTACCTACAGAGACTGGTAGCCTTTCTAGAAAGTAAAGATAAGTTTTTGCTTTTCAGTGTGTTCTCCATTCAGTTTCATCTGCTTTGAATTTGCTGAAAATTCCACATAAATCTTAGAGATGTATAAATAGAGGACTACATGGCATGTAAATTTCGGTTTCCTACTTCACTGCTGACTTCATCTTATTTATCTACCCTTTCTTTTTCCCAAAATTCATTATCAAGTTTTAAATTTTATGTAATGTTGAAACATAAATTTGTAAGATTTATCAAATCCTTTTTTTGTTAATTTTTGGGGAAGGGTGTCAAGGTAGGCATTAAAAAATATATATATAAAGAATCAATTAGTCTTTCAGTCTTTTCTCAGATTCTTCTAATACAGGGGTTCTTAAACTTATTTGTTTCACAGACCCCTTTGCCAGTCAGATGAAAACCACAAACCCCTTACTAAGTCCACACTATACTGTGCATTATTTAATAAATATATCACACCTGTACCAACATGTCCCAAGAATAATGTTTTTTTTTCAATTTCAATTCAAGCTCACGAACCCCTTGTTAAGAACCCCTGATCTAATACATTGATGATAAGGCTTATTATTGGTGGTAATATGAATTTTGTCTTTTATTTTTTTCTTTTTGCTTCTCCATAAATGTCCATGAGGAAGTTAGGCTAGGATGTACTAAGAACAGTTAGCTGTGTAACCTATGCTATTTTAAACTAGAAGTTTGGCAATTTTTTGAAGGGATGAACAGTTTAAGGGCCAATTATGATAAACCTTGGGAGGAAAGAGGAATACTTAATACTGAAATGATATAAGCAGATATGATAGAGATAATTCGAAAAGCCAAGGCTGAAATTCTTTCCAGATATTCATCTTCAATGCACCTGTCCTTGAATAAAATGCCACAAAGTCAGAGAACTGAATCAAGATACGCATAGGTTGAAATTCTAGCTCTGACATCTGCAATATGTTAGAGCTAGATATGCACTGATAACTTAATCTTACTACTGGTGTCCCCAGTTGTAAATTGGGAATAGTATTTTATCTCATGAGTGTACTTTAACTTGAAAGATATAATGAATGTTAAAATGTATTGCCCAGACCCTGTAGCTGTTTTATAAATGGTTGTTTGAGTTGAATCACAAACCGTGCCTCCTATAGACTAGTGAGTTCTCCACTCTTGTGTGTAGAACCATCTGTTGTCCTTCCCAGTAGAGTCAAGTTTGTAAAGGTCATATCTGTTTCTAAACAGATAAAAAATATTGAAGTTACCTAGGAAAAATCCCGAGAAAACTCTATAGGAGCTTTATGATAGCAGCATTGAACCTATAAATCAATTTAGAAGGAATTGAGATCTATAATATGCAGGATATTAGGTCTTTATATCATGAATATGATATTTATCCATATTTAGGTCTTCATTAAGAACTTTCAATAGTTTTTTTTTTTTTTTTTTTCAATTAGTCATGCTTTATTTTTAATTAGTCACATGGCATTCTCCATTCAGGTCAACTAAAGAATATTTCACCCACTGCTCTGTTTGGCTGCCAGTCTCTTGTCTCTCTCTTCAGCAATCGTGAGGTGGATACCTTTTCCTCGGGGAAGAGAAATCCATGGTTTGTTGCCTTTGCCAATAACAAAAATTTTAGCGAGCCGGGTGGCAAAGCTGTTGCCATTGGCATCTTTCATGTGACCCACATCAAAAGAGCCAGGATGTCTCTCTTTAACCAATTCTTCCAAGGTTAGCACCTCCAGTCACCATACAGAGGTTACCAGTAACCAACTTTATGAAATCAGTCATCTTGCCTGTCTCCAAATCAATTTGAATGGTGTCGTTCACCTTAACGAGGGGATCAGGGTAGCGGATGGTGCGAGCATCATGGGTCACCAGGTGAAGGATTCCTTTTTGTGCCTACAAGGATCTTCCTCACTTTGCACAACTTATACTTGGCCTCCTCAGGTGTAATATGATGAGCAGCAAAGCAATGCTTGATATCAGACGGAAATTCTCTCTGGTCTTGTCAGTGCTGATGACACCCATAAAACCAGCAGGATAAGTTATATCAGTTCAGACCTTGCCATCAATCTTTATGAATTGGTGCATACAAATCTTCTTTACTTCATCTCCTGTCAGGGCATATTTAAGTCTGTTCCTTAAGAAAATGATGAGGGGGAGACATTCTCTCAGCTTGTGTGGACCAGTGGATGGACGAGGAGCAAACACACTAGTCAGCTTGTCCAGCATCCAATGCTTTGGAGCTGCTACATGCATCAAATGCTTCTTGGGACCAAGAGCCAGGGCTGCGCTGGGCATGAAAAGAGCTCAATTAGTTTTAAAACATTTAACTTAAACATTCTTTGTTAGGTTTATTCCAAAATAATATCATATTTTCAATTATTTAAAAAGATGTATTTGCTGTTTTTTGGAAAGGTCGTTGAATATCTTGATTTTATACCAGCCCAGCTTACTAAATTCATTTATTAAAGCAAATAATTTGCTAATTTTTAAAAATTTTCTAAGAGAAAGTCAAAGCTCTCTGAATCTTTAAAAATTTTCTAGTACTTTTTATTTTACCATCTCTTTTTCACACATTAGGGCTTCTACTGTAGTATTTATTATAATTCATGGTGTTTTTTCCTTGATTTGAAAATCAATAATTTTTGCATTTTAATATTTTGATTTTTTCCTGTAGATTTTCTATTTCATTGATAAAAGCAACTTATTAATGCTGTATTATTTCTACTGTAATGATACTTTTGGTCTCAAATCTATTTCCTTCTAATTATTCATTATTAAAGGCCTGATACCACAATTCAACCTCAATCTTTTGGAGTTCTTATGATTTAGGTGGATCTCTTGCAAGTCGCATTAAATCAATTTATTTTAATAGGAAAAAGTACTTTATTTACATTAACTGAATTTATTAAAAAGTAGTATGACCAAAACATATATCCTCTTATTTTAACTCATTAGTCTGACTTCTACTTTTTTCTTGTTTTTCTCCTTTGCAATTTTGATTTTTTCCCTTTACTCAATCTAATTTCCATCTAATTATTTAGAAATTATACTCTCTATTTCTAAATTTTTAAGGTTTTAGTAGCAATTTTAACATTCATATTTGCTTAACAATATATGTCTATGTATTATATATCATTACTAATTATAGTCCTTATTTTATAATTAGGGTCCACTATTCATGCTGTACAATTCTATTTTTAAAAATTTTTATTCTTGCAACATATACCTAAAATTACCTCTTTTAACCTCATTCAATTGTATAATTCAGTGGTGTTAATTACATTCAAAATATTATCTTTTATACTACCATCCCCACCATCCATTACTAAAACTTTTCCATGACTCTGTATCAATTATGCATTAACTCCACTTTCCTACCCCTACCAAAGCCCCTGATAAACTGTATTCTAATTTCTGACTTTATGAATTTGTAAATAGTACTTATTTCATATAAGTGAAATTACACAGTATTTGTCATTTTGTGTCTGGTTATTTCTCTCTACATGATGTCTTCAGTATTTATCCATGTTGGATCATGATTAGAATTTAATTTTTAGGACCAAATAATATTCCATTATACGTATATACAACATTTTGTTTATCCATTCATGTGTCAATGGACGCTTGGGTTGCTTCCACTTTTTGGAAATTGTGAATAATGCTGCTATGAACCTCAGTATACAAATATCTCTTTGAGTCCCTGCTTTCAATACTTTTGTGTATATACTTAGAAGTAGGATTGCCAGGCTATATGGTAATTCTGTACATACCTTTCTGAAGAAAGGCCAAACTCTTCCATGGTGGCTTCACCATTTCACATTCTCACCAACAATGAATGAGTATTCCTATTTCTCCACATCCTCTCTATTGCTTGTTATTTTCCATTATTTTAACAGTAGCCATTCTAATTGGTGTGAAATGGTATGGTATCTCATTGTGGTTTTGACTTGCATTTCCCTAGTGGTTAATGATGTTGAGCATCTTTTCATGTGCTTTTTGGAGATTTGTATATCTTCTTATTTTAATACCATTCTCTATTTTTTATTCACACTCATATAATCCATCCAAAGTGTACAATAAATGGCTCTTGCTATAATCACAGATTTGTGCATTCATCACTCCAATCAATTTTAGAACATTTTCATTGCTCCAAAAAGTTAGAAAAAAAAAAATACCCCTCATTCCCCCTATTATTGACACTTAGCATTGGTGAGGTACCTTTGTTATAGTTGATGAAGGAATATTAAAATATTACTGTTAATTCTGTTCCATAGTTTCTATTAGGTGTATTTTTCTCATATACCACCCTAATAATAACACCTTGTAATAGTGATTTACATTTGTTCTAGTTCATATAAACATTCTTATGTTCGCATTAGTAGCCACATTCATCTTCTACAACAGGGTTCACTATGTTATACAGTCCCATGTTTTATCCTTTAGTTTTCCTTCTAGTGACATACGCAACCCCAAACTTCCCCTTTCAACCACAATGTGTATCTTCTCTGGAGAAATCTCTCTTCAGGTCTTTTTCCTATTTTTGAATTTGGTTGTTAGTCTTTTTAGTGTTAAGTTGTAGGATTTCTTTATATATTCTGGATAGTAAACCATTATATATGTGGTTCTAAAATATTTTCTCCCATTCTGTCATTTGTCTTCTTACTTTATGATAAAGTTTTGATGCAAAAAAGTTTTAAATTTTGATCTGATAAAGTCCCATTAATCTATTTTTTCCTTTTCTTGCTTATGCTGTTGTTTGCATAAACCTCTGCCTAGCAAAAGGTCCTGAAGATGCTTCCGTATGTGTTCTTCTAGGAATTATATAGTTTTGGTCCTTATGTTTAGACCTTTGATCCATTATGAGTTGTTTGTGTATATGATGTGAGGTAGGGGACTTCATTCTTTTGCATGTGGATATTCAGTTTTTCCAGCACCATTTGTTGAAGAGGCTGACTTTCCCAATTGAGTGGACTTGGCACCCTTGTCAAAAATCAGTTGGCCATAGATGTGAGGGTTTATTTCTGAACTCTCAATTCAATTCTTTTGGCTTATATGTCTGTCCTTGTGTCAGTACCATGCAATTTTGATAACTGTGGCTTTGAGTTTAAAATCGAGAATTGCATGTCCTGCAAATTTTTTCTTTTTCCAATAGTTTTGACTATTTGGGCTCCTTAACCTACTATATAACCTTGATCATTGGCTTTTCCAGTTCTTCAAAGAAGGCTGTTGAGATTGTTTATTACTAATGTATAGAAACACTGCTGAGTGTTGACATTGATCCTGACTCATAGAGCTGAATTTGATTATCAGTTCTAGTATTATTGTTGTTTTTTCCCAGGATTTTTCTATGTTTCTATGTCATCTGACTATAGAGTAAGTTTAATTCTTACTTTTCAATTTGCATGCCTTTGTTTTTTCTTGTCTAACTCCTCTGACCAAAACTTCCACTATAATGTTGAATAACAGTGGTGACAGTGGGCATACTTGTTTTGTTCCTGATAATAGAGGAAGAGCTTTCAATCCTTCACCATTGAGTAGGATGTTAGCTGTAGGTTTTTCATGTATGCCCTTTATCATGTTGTAAAGTTTTCTTTCAATTCCTAGTTTTCTAAGGGTTTTTTTTTTTTTTAATCTATAATGAGTGCTAGATTTTGTCAAATTCCTTTTCTGGAGCAATTGAAATGATCAAGTATTTTTCCCCTTCATTTGGTGTATTAAATTAATTGATTTTCCTAGGATAAAGCCCACTTAATCCTAGTGTACAATTATTTTAATCTGCTGTTGGATTCTGTTTACTAGCATTTTGTTGAGGATTTTAGTATCTATATTCATAGGGATAAAGGTCTGTAATTTTATTTTCTTGGGTATCTTTATCTGGCTTTGGTGTGAAGGTGAGGTTGATTTCATTGAGTGAGTTAAGTAGTGTTCCCTCCACTTCAATTTTTTGGATGAATTTGAGGAAGACTGGTATTATTCTTGGGAAATCTGGTAAAATTGACCAATGAAGCTATACTCTGCTGCTGTTGGGTAAAGTGTTCTATATATACTGAATGGTCTAGTTGGCTTGTAGTATCATCCAAGTTTTCCATTTCCTTATTAATCTTCTATCGAGATGTTCTATTCAGTATTGAAAATTGTGTATTGAAAGTCTCATACAATTAATATAGAACCATTTCTCCCTTTAAATATGTCAAAATGTGCTTCATATATTTTGAGGCTCTGCTGTTAGTTGAATATATTTGTAATTTTTGTCTTTTTGTTGAATTGACCCCTTTATCATTATCTAGTGATCTTCTTTGTCCCTCATACAAATTTTGGACTTAGTCTGTTTTATCTGGTATTAGTATAGCTATACCAGCTCTCTTTTGATATCTATTTGCATGGTATATATATATATATATATATATTTTTTTTTCCATCCTTTTTCTTTCCACCTAATATGTCTTTGAAATTAAGATGATCCCCAGCATACAGTTGGGTCAGATTTTTATCTATTGTGCCACTCTCTGCCTTTTGACTGGGGAGTTTAATCCATTTACATTTAAAGTAACTACTGATAATAAGGACTTTCTTCTGCCATTTGGCTATTTGGTCCTTGTAAGCCTTATAGCATTTTTCACTCAATTCTGTTAATGCCTACTTTCTTGTTTATTTATTTATTTATACATAGCATTTTGAGTCTCTTCTCATTTCTTTTTATATATTTCAGATATTTTCTTTGTGCCTACCACAAAGCTTACGTTTAATATCCTAAAACTGTAACAGTCATGTTTATTTTTATACCAACTTAACTTCAATAGCATACACATACACTGTTCCTTTACCCTTCCATTCTCCCCCCCCCATTTTTCTTATACCTTTTATAAATTATATCTTACTACATTGTGTATCTAAAACCATAGATTTATCATTACTTTTTATAAGAGGATTTGTAGGTTTACAGAAAAATCATGCATAATATAGAGTTCCCATATACTGCCCTGTTATTAACACCTTGCATTAGCATGGTACATTTGCAATTGATGAAAGAACATTTTTATAGTTGGCCTATTAACTATAGTCCATGGTTTACATTAGAGTTCACTGTATTGTCCAGTTCTATTTTTTATTTCATTCTTGTAACATATATACAACCTTAAGTTACCCCTTTTAACCAAACTTGAATATATAATTTAGTGCTGTTAATTATGTTCACAATGTTGTACTACCATCACACTATCCATTGCCAAAACTTTTCCATCAACCAGAATAGAAACTCAGTACAATTTATGCATTAATTTCCCCATTTCCTATCCCTGCCCCAGTCCATGGTAATCTATATTTCAGTTTCTGACTCTATAAATTTGCTTATTCTAATTATTTCAAATCAGTGGGATAATACATTATTTGCCCTTTTATATCTGCCTTTTCCAGTCAACATTATGTCTTCAAGGTTTACCCATGTCCTTGCAGGTATCAGCATTTCATTCATTTTTATGGCTGATTAATATACCATT
Source organism: Cabassous unicinctus (assembly GCA_029593785.1). Classification (NCBI taxonomy): domain Eukaryota; kingdom Metazoa; phylum Chordata; class Mammalia; order Cingulata; family Chlamyphoridae; genus Cabassous; species Cabassous unicinctus. The sequence continues at coordinate 2,054 of JAQZBX010029365.1, read as the reverse complement.
GTATGCCTATACCACATTTTATTTATCCATTCATCAGTTGATGTACAATTGCATTTGAATTTTAGAACCTGTAAAAATTTTTAAAAGCTAAATAAAAAATGCAATATAATAGTACTGGCATTTATAATTACCCATATGGTTACCTGTGCTGGAGGTCTCTTTCTTTATCTTCTCTCTTGTGTACTTTACTTTCTATCCATAGAACTCAACTTTACCATTGTGTGTAGCATAGGTCTATTGGTGATAAACTTCCTCAGCTTTTGATTATCTTAGAATATATTAATCCCGGCACCCGCCCAGGCCCGCTCGGGGCAGGAAAGCGAGCCGGGGCGGGGGCAGCCGGCCGCAGAGTCTGTGGGACCCACCGGCCCAGGCTCGTGCCCCATGCAGCGCGGCCCGCATGGCGGCGCGGAGGAGAAGGAGTGCCCAGCAGGCGCGGGAGCGGAAGAGGCCTCCGGCCTCCGTCGCAGGAAATGACAAAGTTCGCCTGTGGACGCAAGTTACAAGCCATGCCTTCAATACGGTGTGGAGATTTGCGGAGGGGTCTGTGATGTTGGCAGTTTTGTTTCTGATGCCCGCCCTCTGCTGCTCAGAAGGCTGTGTTTCTATTTAGGGCAGCGGCTGAAGTGGTGGATTGGCTGCCTGCAGAGAAAATTCAAAAGGAATCTCAGTGTGGAAGCGGAAGTCGATTTACTCAGTTACTGTGCCAGAGAACGGAAAGTAGAGATGCCTCACGCCAAGCTGGTGAGGAAGGCTTATGAGGAACTGTTTTGGCGGCATCATATTAAATTGTTTGACAAGTGAAGAGAGATAACTATGATGCACTGAGATCAGTGTTATTTCAGATATTCAGCAAGGGCTTCCCTTTTCCATCCTGGATGAAAGAAAAAGACATAGTTAAGCTTCTTGAAAAACTGCTGTTTTCACAAGGTTGTAATTGGATCCAACAATACAGTTTTGGTCCTGAGAAATATACAGGTTCATACGTGTTTGGAAAACTACGTAAATATGTGGAATTATTGAAAACACAGTGGACTGAATTTAGTGGAATTAAAGATTATCACAAGAGAGGCAATATATGCAACATCTGATGCAATTCTGGAATATAAACTTCATAAAGCTTTAAAATTCATCATGCTGCATCAAGTCACTGAAGTATACGAGCAAACGAAGACTGAAAAGGTTGTCCCCGGTCGTTTTAGACTCCTGTTTTCCAGGGAAACGTCAACGGATCCTTTGGGCTTCATGATAAATCACCTGAATTCTGTAGGCGACACATGTGGATTGGAGCAGATTGATATGTTTATACTTGGATACTCCCATGAAGTAAAGATAAAAGTGTTCAGACTGTTCAAGTTCAACTCCAGCGACTTTGAAGTCTGCTATCCGGACGAGCCACTCAGAGATCTGCCGGCTGACCGAGAATGACTGCCACTACCATGTTCCCATCCTGTAAGGCTGGACTGGGCATCTGCTCACCAGGGGCAGCAGTCTCGCCTGCAAGTGAAGTATTTCTTGAAGACCAAAGCAAGGAATTAGGGCTCCTCCTCCAGAGTTCCAGGTACCCTGGGAGGGAGCAGTGTACCTAAGGCTCATCTTTTTTCTCAGTGATTTTCTCCAAAGCAGCTACGCTGACTTGTGGGTTTGTGGTTTGACCTTATCCATAAGGACTCTGGACACTTCATGTAACAGCTGCCTTTAAGAACAGAGGAAAGTTTAATATGGATATCAACAGGAGAGAAATTAGAGGAAAACAAGTAGGGACAAATGACTTAACCTGGAAAGAAAGAATATCTTTATCTCCATCCTTTAAGTTCACTATGAATCTCATCATTGGCTGATTTTGAATCAGCATAAACATGGCCTTATTTTTTAAGCATTATCTTCCCAGAAATCTTTGTGGTAAACTGATTTTCTAGAACCAGTTATTTAATTTTAAAATGTGTGTGTATGTACATGTATATATACACACATGTATGCTTGTGCAATTTTATACATATGTATCCACACATATAACCACTACTTTGTAATGTTGTACAGTTTGTTTTATTTCT
>JAQZBX010029364.1:0-27339 GCA_029593785.1 Cabassous unicinctus | reverse complement strand
CAAATACATTTTTAATTATTTAAATTTCTATGATCACAAATTACTTTTGCCTCTTCTGGGTTACATATGTCAGAGGTTTGCATTTAAATTATTATATTTCATTTTTTATATGAATATGTCAAAATGTGTTAATCAGTTCACCTGTTGATAGAAACCTGTGCCTTTTCTAGTATTTTGCTCTTATGAATAGCTACTGTAAACAGTCTTGTGCAAAACTTTTTGCATCATATATTTATTTCATGACAGTAAATGCATAGTAGTAGAATTGCTGAGTCACAAGAGATATGTATAGTTAACTTATTAATAAACTGCCAAACATATTTCCAAAGTAGGCCTGCTTTAAACTTTCTCCTATTTTCCACCCCAGCAATGTAAGGGAGTTCTGGTTACTACACATTGTTTCCATTATTTGATAGTCAAAGTTCTTTTCATCCATTCTGTTGAACAGGTGATGGTATCTTACTGTAGTTTTAATTTATGTTTCTGCAATGGCTAAAGCTGCTAAGCTCTTTTTCCTTTTTTTCCTCGGCATTTTTGAAATATCCTTTTTTTATCATTAGCCTGCTCAAGTCTTTTGCTTATATGTCTGTGTTTTTTTTATTATTGAATATCAGGAGTTTTAAAAAATACTATGTATATTAATTTTTCCTCACATATACATGTTGCAAATATTTTATCCTACTTTGTGGATAGCTATATTTTTTTACCTAAGGGTGTCCTTTGGTGACCAAAAGTTTTTAAATTCAATATTGTCCAATTTACCATTTTGTCATTATTATATTTACTGTATATGGTTATTGGTTTCTAGATCTTCTCTAAAAAATATGTGCCTACCACAAAGATATTACCTCATTCTTCTAAAAGCTTTATAGCTTTAAACTTTATATTTAAGCCAATAATTCATCTTATATTAATTCTTTCTGCTTGTTAAGTAGGAATCAAGATTGTAAGTGTGTACTCACACATGCAAAATATATATTTCCATTTATTCCACCATCATTTATGAAATATTTTTCTTTCTCTGTTGAGTTGTGCTGATGCCCTGTTGAATTTTATTTGAACATACATGTTTTGTTTTATTTCTGGTCATTTTTTAATATATATTAAATTATGTTTCTATTCTTTCACCAAAACCACACTGTTGATTACTGTAGCATTACAATAAGTCTTGAAGTCAGCTCAGCAGGACAGGTTCTCCACATGTGTATCTTTTCAAGATTGTAGATTCTAGGTCCTCCATGTTATCTTCCTGTATTGGACATGTAGATCTTAAATGTAACAACATTTAAAGAAATAACCTGTTAATTTCTATAAGAAAACTGTTGCAAGTTTAAATGGGATTAAATAGAATTTGTAAAGTATTTGGAGAACTTTTATCTTAACAAATTTATGTCTCTTAATCAATGAACAGAGTGCATCTTTCCAATTTTATGTCTTTTTAGTTTTCTCAGCAATATTTTAGTGTTTTCAATGTGGAAGTCTCATACAATTGTCTAAATTTATTTATAATAATTTTTTTATTTACTGCCAGCAAATAGAAATACAATTTATTCATATATTGACATGTTCTGCTTATTTTCTTATTAGTTATAGTAGGGATTTTGGTACATTTTAAAAGATTTTCCACAAACACAATTGTGTTATCTGCAAATTGCATTCCTAGGACAAGTTCCAATAAGTCATGAAGCACTAAACTTTTTTATATTTTGTTATAGTTTATTTGCTATATATTTGGTTAAGAATTTTTCTCTATATTCATGAGTGATATTTATCTGTACTTTTCTTTTGTTGTAATTTTTTAGTAGAATTTTAGTATTAGAGCTGTGGAGTTGTATCTCCTTCTCTATTTCCAGAAAGAATTTATTCTTTTTTACATGGTTGAAGAAATACACAATAAAGCATTCAGAATGAGAGGCTAGAATTATAACTGTGGTTAGCTGTTTTGGTTTGGGAAGGAATTTATTTATTTTATTAATCTTGCCAAAAACCCACTTACATTAATTTTCTCTATTTTCTGTTTTCTATTTCTTGAATTCAACTTTTATTTTTAAATATTTCTTTCTATTAATTTGTTCTTCAATTTCTAATGCTTAAGATTTTAAAAATATCATTGAGTTTATGTCTACCTTCTTTCTATTGTACACATTTAAATGTTTAAATATCACTCAGAAAGAATGCTTTAGATGCATTTCACAGAAAATGTTAGATTTTATTTTCATTATCACTCAGTTCAGAAGTTCAATTAGTCTTAAAATAATAGGTATACCCATTTTAAAAATCGGCCCATAAGAGACAAATGCAGATGGATTTAAAAAAAATATATAGCTGAAAATATGTGTGAAATTCTTCAGGTTTAAAGAGAGGAAAAACTGTTTCCAGGCTAGAATAGCAAGAAAATTTATGATCTCCTTAGCACAAGGAAATATAGAGGATACTGAAGTAATAAAAGATGAAAACACAATCATTTAGTCTCTAACTGAGCATATGGATTAATAATAGGATTATTATCTCTGACCTATAATGTTTTAAGTATAATATTTTAAGTAAAAATTGAGAATCAATTACATTAATTGCTCATATCTAACAACAATGCCAAAAATGTCATAAAACAGCTATGAGTCAGAAATCAAGAAAACTTATTCTAATCCTTATTCTAAAACATACTAAATTATCTTACCTTTAAAAAGAAATACTAATTGGTTCTTCATGAGAATCTAATATAGATTTATGCCATTGCTATTACAAAAAATTAGATGGCTTCCATGCTGATAACTTCCAATTATAAGTACATATCAATAGCACTTACAAAGACAGAGCACATGGAAATATTTCTCTTCTTGTGCAATATTATGCTTCCTAAACATGGGATTTACCAATAAGTTGAAAAATGACCTTAAATGAAAATTTGCAAACAAGCCCTGCACTTATTAAAATATTGTTTAGAAGTGTGAGTTGCTTAGTCAAATTAAACAAAATAATGCTTTTAATGAGGTTCTATCTTTTCCTTAGTAAAGCCTTTATGCTTCTGATCTGAAAGATAAACATTTGTGGGTCTCTCTTTCTCTGTGCACCCATAACTTCAGTTCCTTAGCTAGCTTACAACTGTGCAGCTTTAATTTAAGTGAAATGAAAACTTTGTTTTAGTGTCTGATTTACTTGATATCACTGAGTAACTTCAATGGCTTTGTAACCACTGGGATGTTGTGATTTTGTTTCTTGTAGGTGCACCCAGCGACCAAAGCAGTGGTACCTCCTCCCCTCTCTGTGACAGTGGTTTACATCTCAACTACCATCCCACCAATACAGTAAGAGGACTGAGGCATAATTCAGAATATTGAGGAGATAACATAAAGAAAACCTGATGAGAAGAAGTATTGACAGTTGGCAAAAATTGCTATTGAATCTCTTTCATCCCATAGATTTGAAATCCTGAGTTGATTTATGACTTAATTATTATAATAAGTCAAGAAGGAAAAATAAGTAATTCAATGATTTCTTTAAGACATTTTCATCCTTTATATCTGTTATAAGCTTTAAGCAGCCTCCAGAGACTATTAACTTTGGAAGGTTGTTCATTACGTCTTAAATCATGTTATAACACCCCATATTATATAAAATTTTATGCTCTAAAAGCTTTGCCATAATTTTTAATTATTTTGCTTTTAAAAGAATTTCACTGAAAATAGTTTTTAAATTTCCCATTAGTTAGGATGTATTGGCAATCATTGTGCATACCAGGGACTTAGCAAAAGTCAGACAATCTGACCTACATATTTTGTTAAAAAGTCATGACTTGTTTAACTATACATGCATTTAATAATTAAAGAAATTGGCATTAGTGTTTTGTCAATTTAATTTTGACATTGAATAAAATAACAAATTTTTGGCACTAATATTTAGGAGTAAACCTTTTTTATTCTTTTATATGTATTTTTTAAATTTCTTAATGAGTATTTATTTCAACCTTCAAAATATTCATAAATTCTAAACACAATGGGATTCTGTCTAGTTTACATAACATCTAGCAAATATCCCCTATGCTTACAAATGTGAAGAGTAGGAGGGCTGATTTCAAGTAGAGTTTTATTTTTCTATGTCACATATATATTAGGATGTATAAGGCACATAGCTTCTTCTTCTGACTGGTATAATTCATTCTTATTTTGAAATTCTTGACCTAATTATGCCACTTTACTTCAAAATACTGAATTTGAAGATCTTCAGACCTGAATGTCTTTAGTTGTACTCTGATTGCACCAGTATTATTTCTAAGTACCTTACTAGCCTGAGCCTTTTCTGCTCAGAAAAATAGGAGCATTTGACAAGATCAAGGCCTGTCAATAAAAATTTAAGGCTATTTTCTCAAACAATCACATCTGGTATATTACAGTTTCTTTCCTTTTTATTTTTATTGACAGACAAATAATTGTCACACAATGGATAATACTTAAAACATAGGTGAGAAGTTGGCAAGATTTAAGTGAAAGAAAACATTGATTTCCTAATTAGGAAATGAATATGTACCAGGATTATCACAGATTAAGAATAAAATAATATTTAAACAATTGTTCATTCAAATATATCCCATCTTATTTCCTCTTAAAGTATATGCTAATTTTTCCTATTTCTTAAGAAATTAATGCCAAATTACAATTAAAATGAAATCATTAAAAAATAAATAAGCTAATTTAATTTAAATATTTTTCTTCTTCACATTCAAACGTAGATGAAATGCTTAATGACATTAACCCAAATAGCTGAAATTCTTACATCAACAAAGATAATTCCTGAAAAACAACAACCTTGAATATATTTCAGAATTTCTAAATGAAGCACATCAAGAAACATGTTAAAAGCCTTGAAATTAAAGTTCAATTCCTGGAGTTCCAATTGGTTAAGTTTTATATACATTGTAATTCATCAGATTCTGTAAATCAAATAATACATAATTTAACACTTAGGATTATACAACATTATCATTCAAATGGTCTGACTATTTTCTTAAGTAACATGGCATTTACCCTAATTATTACAAAATGTTAATGATGATAAGACTTATTTCTCCCTTTCTATATAAGTAACTTAGTTCTAGGCTCTTATTTGAAAAGCCTGCTCACTGAAAATTTTGCAAAATAAGTTTGTGACAGTCCACACACAAATAGAGATAGTGTAACCAGATTCCCACTAACACTATATTCAAAGGGGGTCATTGTGTGCTGCTATCTGCTCTCTTCTGAATTTCACAGACTCTTACATTCTCAAACCAAACTTTTTGCGTCCTTTTAGTAATTGCTTTGATCACCTTCTCCACCGCCCCCCTTCAAGTTCTGTATGCCCCTTATCTGACATGTGTACTGCCCCAGGCTGCTGGAGTCTCAGCTGCTACAGGTCACAGCTCATCTCCTTGTAAGGAGCCTCTTTGCCTGGGAGTCAAGCTCACCACCCCTCCTTGGGCATGGCCATAGCCGAGGACTTACGGATATGGGTACAAAGACAGGCCTCTTGCCTAATGGTGGGAAACTCTGTGAGCCTTTCCCTGCTCAGGGCTTGTAGGTCCGACTGCAGCCTTCCTTCAGTGGAACCCACATCTTTGTCCCCATTCCCCTACCTCATCCTGCTTCCCTCGGCCCTTATAGGTTTCCTCCTGAGGACTTGCCCGCCACAAATCACTCATCCACAAGTCGCCATCTCAGCTGTGCTCCCAGAACAGGCAGAATAGCTACCGTACTTCAGAGTGGGAGAAAGCTGTTTTGTAATTTTATTCAAATTCTCACCCCATATCCTTGGACTCCTCTATAATAATGAAAAATAGTGAAGTCACAGTGGAAGGTCTGATGGTAAGGAATTCATGTTTCTTGTTTTGTTTTGTTTTGTTTTTACTCATTCCATTGACACACACTCACACAAAAATCTATGGTATAAATTTTATGAATTGTGTCTTCTCTGGTTGACTGACATAATGTTCTCCTTTAGAGAGCTACAAGTAGAGCCAAACAAAAGAAGAAAACACTTATCAGTTACTCTATAATTTGTTCCAAATATATCCAGTTTTATAAAATTCAAAACCCAATTGTCATAAATTCTTCTTGCTAGAGTTATTAATATGTCATTTTGCTCTCAAGAGAAACATTTTATTTCCATTTTTGACATGAGTATTGAACATTTTTGACATTAGTAAAGATATGTCACTGTAAAGACAGAGAAGCTATTCATCATGTTGCTTTAGAGTTCAAGAATAAAGGCATATGTGAATTCAAATGAAGCGTATTCAAAATTAAGAAAATAGCTTCTCAATGCATTTCAAAATAAATGAACATTTACTGGGAACCTAAACTGTGGAAAGCATTCTTCTAGTTTCTTTGAAGGAAAGGGAAATGGGGTTGCTGACTCAAGAAGTTTAAAATCCAGATCTATTGAAAAATGCCTAAAATTAATATAAGCATTCTAATAACAAAGAAAAGGAATGCTAGAGACTTTCAAGATATGACTTAATTCAACTCAGCAAAAGTTGATAGATTGCCATACCAAATATGCATTCTGTTGAATGTGTAAAACAAATGTACTTTTGTAAGACTCTTAGTCTGTAGGCTTGATCAAATCATATGTACTGTACAGTCCATGCCATCATGTGCTTCTCTCCCATCTCCTGAATATATTCTGGATGCAGGAGAGGAAGTAGTGGGCATCTGGACTTACAGATTTATAAAGCTTGGAGAGCACAAGGCAAGTTTTCTTCTGACCCATCACTGAATAGTAATGGACATTGGACATGTCAAGGAAATGGATATCCTGACTCATGTTTCCCACAGAAATAATCCAGCTAAAAGATCTGAATTATTCTTTCCATTGTTTCACCCCTGATTGTGAATATTAAATGTTGTATTTTGATATACTTTTTGGAGTCTGGAAGCAAAATGATGTAGGTGTGTGTGAATCCTGGCTCTGTCATTTCCTGGCTGGATGACAGGCAAATTATTCACTATAGAACTTCTCAGTGCTATGCCATGGGTACTGTGTCTTATGAGAGAGTTTCAGCTGTTTGTAGATATAAGGTTAGTCATATGGCAGTTTAGTGGACCTGGGGCATTAACATCCCTATGGTTACCTCTGGGATGACCACAGAAACTGGTGTGTTTACCCTAGACTGCTGCACAAATATTATTATTTCTTCATGGGTCCCAATGATGACAAGTCAGCAAAGCAATAATGTGATATTTCATAAAAGTCCTTAGGTTTTTGGCTCTGTAAAATGAGCATAGAATAACCTTATCTTTCAAAGGTGTTGCAAGAGGTTTAGATAATGCATACAAAGACTTAGTATAGGCTACTCTGTTTACTATTAGTAATTGTGGAAGTACTACTAGTAAGTAGTCAAATGAATTTAGACTGAGTTCCATTGTTGTCCCTTAGCAGTTCATTACATTACAGTTTTGCCCCATCTTTCCCACTCTTGAATTCATTCAGTTCTAGCACACTTTTATTCTTTTCTCTATTCTCCCCAGTCAATATTTTTTCATGTCTTCACTACCATTCTTTATCTCAATGATTTCTTCCTCACCATTTTTAAAACTTCATTAATCAGGAAGTTAATAAATACAATTTTAGTGCCAATGACTATGCCCTTTTATTCATTTAGGAGAAAAAAAAAATATCCCCAAAATGAAAAGGGTCTGTGGCATAGAAATTCAATATACAGAAGGAAGAAAAAAAAAAAAAACCATTCTGAATGCTTACATTCTTTTCAGGACACATTATCATGTTCTTCATGGCCAACCTCACCAGGCCTGAGATGGGAAAAGCGATGGTGTGACCTCAGACTTATCCCCCTTCTTCATTCGCGCTTCTCTCAGTATGTTCCTGGAACAGATTTAAGCCGGTGAGTAAATAAATGTTCATGAGTTCAGATTTTTTCTGATTGCAAAAAAGACTTGTAGCTAATCTTTTAAAATAATGTCTTATGATTTTTGTTTTCAGTAACTTCCTGATAGTAAAGAGAAGAGTTACAAAATAATAACATACTATTGTCTAACAGTCATGAATCTGGAGACAAAAAAATCTCATGTTAAGGCACTGACTCTAACACTAACTAATTGTAATGCATTTAATGTCTTCAATAAATACAGTTTATTAGGTTTTATATTTCCTCTTGTGTTGGTTTTATTATGTTGCTTTTTTCATATAGTTGGTCATAAAATTTTTATATTATCATTCTTAGTAAGTGTAGGATCACTAGCAATGTCCTTTCCATTCTTGAAATTTGTTTTCTCTCTTTTCATCTTGATAAGCTTGGTTAGGGTTTGTCAATTTTATTGGTTTTTCCAAATGACTAATTTTTAGCTTTGGTGGTTCTCTCCATAATATGCATGAATTTTATTTTATTAGTTTCTACTTTTATCTTGGCTTCTTTATTTTTCAAATTCTTTGTCTTCCTATTTTGCCTTATCATTTTTTGATATGGAAATTCTAGGGCCTGGAAAACTTTTCTGTAAAATCCCATAGCTTGATAGTAAATAGTTTAGGATTTACAGGCCATATTGCCTCTGTCACAGCTAGTGACTCTGCCATAGTAGCACAAAAACAACCATAAAGTATATATAAATCAATGGGAATTTCTCTCTTCCAACAAAACCTTATTTGCAAAACCATATGACAGGCTAAATTTGACACAGATGGCAGATTGCCAGCCCTTGGGGTTTAGATCCTTTTTTCAGTTCATTTTCTAGTATGTTTGATCATATCTACATATATCCATTAAATCATGCTTTAGCTATAGCCACAAGTTTTAGGATTTTATCTTGATTTATTTATAGTGTTTCTATCACTTTTTTATACTTTTCTTAGCTGTTGCTCTAGATATTGAAATATGGATACATAGCTTTTCAGAGTCTACTGGAATTGATATTTACCAATTTGAGTGAAATGTAGAAATTTTATTTCCATTTAGATACCTTTACTCTCCCTATTTTAAAAGTAGAATTATAATACAAAATTATGTCTACTACAAAAAAATTATGTCTACTACATAATTCTACTATACCATATCAGATGGCATTATGATTTTTATTTAACCATCAAATATAATCTTACAAAGTCATGAGAAGAAAGATAATATATTATATTTACTTCAATTTTTAACTGTCCTGATGTTCATTTTCCCTTTCTGAAGTTCCAATTCTTCTCTTATCATTCTCCTTCTATTTAGAAAATTTTCTTCAGTTACTCATTAAGGATAAATTTATTCTTATTTTTCTTTTGTCTGTCAATGTCTTTATTTCACCTTCATTCTTGATATAGAATTAATGGTTGATAGTTCTTTTATTGCAGTACCTGAAATATCTCAGGCAACTTCTTTCTGATCTTTAATCATTTCCTTCTAGCCTCCATTGTTTTAGATAAAAAAATGTTCCATCACTCAAATTCGTGTTCTTCTATAAGTAATATGTTCTTTCCTTCTGGGTACTTTCAAGAATTAAAATTTTTCTTTTTCTCTAGTTTTCAGAAGTTTAATTATGGTATGCTGTGGTGTAGATTTCTTTCAGTTTATCCTATATAGGATACACTCAGCTTCTTGAACTTGTAGATTTATGTCTTTCCCTAAATTAAGGAAAGTCTTGACTATCATTTCTTCAAATTTATATATATATATTTTTTATTTTAAATATTCTTTTTTAAAAAGATTTATTTTCTTTATTTATCCACCCCCCTTTCCGCTTGTGCTCTCTGTGTCTATTTGCTGTGAATTTTTCTGTATCTGCTTGTTTCCCCTTGTTGCATCATCTTGCTGTGCCAGCTCGCTGCACCTCGCAGGCCATCAGCTCACCATGCCACATGGGCCATCAGCTCACCTCGCCACACAGGCCAGCTTGCCTTCACCATGAGGCCCCAGGAATCAAACCTGGGGCCTTCCATATGGTAGACAGGAGCCCAATCACTTGAGCCACCTCCGCTTCCTCAAATATATTTTAAGTTCTACTCTCTCCTTTCCCTCAGACAGTTTGATGATATGCATATTAGCTCTTTTATTATTGTCTCAAAGACACTCAAGAATCTGTTCATTTTTTCTTCTTTATCAAATTAGGTAAATTGTATTGATCTGTATTCAAGTTCAATGATTCTACACTGTCATTTCATTCTACCATTGATCTTGTCCAGAGCGATTTTAATTAATGTTAATATATTTTTCATTTCTTTAATTTCCATTTGGTATTTTTTCAGAGATTATATATTTTTGTTTTTGAAATTTTCTGATTTTTCTCATTTACACCAAAATAATGTTACTTGTTCTTTGAAGCATTTTTATGATAGATGTTTTAAAATCGTTGCAAAATATTTCCAACATCTGATTCATTTTTGCATTGGTTTCTTTTGATTATCTTTTATCATTCAAGTTGTGATGCTCCTGGCACTTTGAGTGAAAAGTGATTTATTTAAAATTTTTACTCTTAATTTTGGATATTAAACTATAAAATTCTGGAGCTTATTAAAACTTCTCTGAGCCACAACACCTAAGGTTTTATTAATTTATTTGTTTTTTCCCCATGACCCATGATTTTAACAGCAATGCTACAGTACCTTTCATAGTTGATTGTAACCAAGTTGTGTTAATCTTATTTACTAATGTACATATGTGGAGTAAAGTGTCACAATATTTTATCAATAATGGATAATCCATATTCATTATGGGAATGACACTGATTCAGAAATAAATATCTGAAGAATGTCATAATACTGCAGAACATTGCAGGGTTAAGTGTATTAGAATAAAAGCCAGAAGTTGTATGAACTTTGGCTAGTTCTTTTAATTTCTTGAAGCTAAATTGTTCTTATGTTCAAAATGAGCATATTGAAATTATATAAGTTGAAGTAAATCAAATTGGGGAAAATATTATTTATCCCTGTATTCTCAATGCTCAGCATACTTTCTGCTCAAAATTGCTCAAGAAATATTTATTGAGTTTTCTTGAGCAAGACTTTCACCTGTTAGTTGTTTTATTGATAAGATTATCATCTACATGCTTTCTAACAATATAAAAATCAATTGTATTAAAATGAAGTCTAATGATTTACACAATGTTTTATTTTTCTTAATACTAAATGAGAGCTGAATTCCTTGTGTCCCTTTTGAGATGGTTCAATATTAGGTACCCATGGATGAAATTTTTCTAAACAATAGGCAGTGCTGTTGGTTGTGAAAACTGTGCTTTTAGTAATCCAAGAAGCTTCTCAATTGGGCTCTAATGATAGATCCAAATAATGAAGTTAGCTCATAAGAAACACTCAATTCAGGTTTGCTGTCTGAAGGTCAAGACTTGTAGGAATGTTTACATTAGGGGACCTGAGGAGGAAGCAGAGTCAATGCAGGCATGGAACAGAAAAGGAGTAAAAAGTATGAGAAGAAAGAATCATGATACTATACATATCACAAAAGCTATTGCAAATAGGAAATTAAGGAGAATAAAGTGATTGATTGTATCAACTTGGGAAGAAGAAGAAAGAAAGGACTGAGAAAAGGTGGTTGCATTTTGCTTAAATTTGTGTGGAATAATTTAAAAAGTGAACTGAATTTAAAAAATGAAAAATTGTTTTATCATAAGAAGGTTGTTGGCAGTAAATAAAGGAAATAAAGCATAGTATTCATGAAATGTGGTGAGGAAAGAAATGGGATTATAAATTTCAAGGCATATCATTATCATGCTTACTGAGGGAAGGGAAAGAGTCAATAGCAAAGGTGTGGAGGATAAACAGCACCCATGTTTTCCTGTGATGTTACCTTTGCATTTCCATCACCTTATATTATATGTGACCCTGTATCAGTAGGTCCACAGTGGTTGAATTCGTTTACTCTGTTCCATTTACACAGACAAGGCAGCAGGTCCACGAAAACTGGGCTATGTGCTATGTAGACCAGAAAAAGCCAATGATTCTCAAAAATCTTTGCATGAATATCACTTAGACATCCTCAGTCTTTCTTACTCTAGGACATGTGCAAATGTCCTTTTGTCTAGCACAATCTTTATATACACCTCACCTTTTTAGCAGTTCTTACACAGCTGCAGTATGATATTGGGGAGAAAAGTACCACAACCCTCTAAGATATATAGTTCTCTTGGGAAATGTTCATACATTCTTTGGACAGCTGTAGATAACATCAACTTTGGATAGTTCTTTTAAAGATTCCTTACTTATTTCATTTCTCAAGTTTCTTACAACTTTATTCAAAGTACATTTTATCAAGTACATTTTAGTATTTTCCATACCCAGAAAAGGACAAAGACCTTAGCTACTTGAGTATGTTTGAGAAATTGAAAAGAAAAATAAATACCAGTATAAACTTTTAAGAAGCATATTCCAGGAGGCCTCTGACACAGGTAAATGTTTCTGCTTGACACGTCTTCCTAGATAGCATAAAGTATAAAGAAAATAAGGTAAAGGTGTATCATGTGATGCTTATTTTGGCTTAACACAAGCTATTCTAGAGTTAGACGACAAGAACATCTATTCAGAAGAACATAAAAGTAGGGAAGTTTCTAGAGTTAAGGAGGGACCTTTATTTAAGAGCTATTATGGGTCACAGGAGTATTCCACTAGCAAGTGATGAATAAAATTATGGTTAGGCTGGCATGGGAAATGCAATGTGTGAGCTGAGAGACCACAAAATAGATGAGAAAATTAAGGGCCCTGTATTCCCAGAGCCCAATTTTGGGGGGACTTCTGTGAACAATTTACTACTTTTTTCCCCAGGAAAATGTAATATATTAGGGGAATAGCCTATAAATTTAATTTGACAAGTTAATCAGGACTAGGAATTAGGAATTTAAAAACAGTTAGAGGTCTAAAGTGAGAGGAAATTTTAGGGCGGAAACAAATACATGAAGAGAAAGCTTAATTAGGGAAGAAAGCAGATCTACCCTGAATAGATCTATGGACTATGGACTATGGAAACTGCTAGGTGTAAAAGGAGAACAAACAAGAAGTTAATTAGGTGGTGAGAGAACGAGAGAGGTTATATTTGGTGAACAGAATTGTCAGAATTCAAGTCTGACAGTAGAGTTGTATTGAATGATGACCAGATTTCAGGTGAGCAAAGACAGTGCATCACTAAAATGAAGTTGAGATGGGGCTTCTGCAGTTGAAGCGTGAAGTCTCTGAACCCTGGGCTGATTGCTATGAGTGATGGAGAGTAACACTCATGGCCTCTCCTACAGGTAGCTTGCAGCTTATGAAAAAAGAAAAGTATGAAGCAAGTACACAAACAAGTTTAAAATGAGGCATACCATAATTACTGTAATAAAGGAATCATAGATTTGGAAGTACACAAGTGGAAGAGACTCATTCCAAATAAATGGGTTATAGCAAATATCATGGCATAGATAGCCTCTGAGTTAACCTTCTCAAATTTGAATTTGATATTTAAAAATATTTTATTTTGAAATAACTTCAAATTTACAGGAACATTGCAGAAATAATACAAAACCCATACAGAGAATTCCAACATATCCTTGCATACGCACCAATACCCAGATCTAACAACTTTTACATTTTGCCACATTTGCTGTATCATTTTTTCTATATGTCTGTCTATGTGTTTATTATCTGTTTTCTGAAATTTGAAAGTAAATTATATACATATGTTCCTTGAGCACATAATACTTCCATGTTTGTTACCACAAGATCAAATATATTCACTTATGTAAGCAATTAGACACAAATGGACAGATATTGTATGAATCGGATTTTGACAAGCAGAAAGATCACAACCAACATTATAAACAGGTATGCATTGTATAAAGCCTAGTGCGAGATCTTCCAACTACAACATGAGGTTTGCAAGGCAATATTACTATTTCCATTTTGTCAATAGATAAACAGTAGGTCAGAGAGTTACACAAAGTTAAGTGACTTAACACAATCCCAACAGACTTGCAATAGCCTCTTGAGTTGTGGAGTTAGATGGAAGGTATTTCAAACAAAAGGACCCTGGAGAAAAGGCAATGCTTACATCAAAGTTCAATAATGGTTAAGAGAATGGTTTGTTATCTGACTTCAAATCATGAAATGGATTGGTGAATTTAATGTTTGGAAAATAGGAAGGAAACATTGAAGAAGGCCTTGTGTACATCACCAAAGAGTTTAGGTTATAAGCCTGAAAAATAATAGAGAAATTGAGGCAGTTAACTGAGGCAATATCAGCATACTTAGGACAGAAACTTCCTGGACTTGCTTTATATGAACTGAGGTCAGTGAGAAACATATAAAACTGCTGAAATAACTAATCTGAGTGTTTCTTTTTTATTTTGTCCTTTCCTTGAACACACCCAGATGATGAATAATCAAATCAATTGAGTTATATCTTCTCGATGTCATTTGAATCAAAGCTCTTTGCTACATCCCCAAGGCTGCGCCTATACAGATGCTTCTCTAGGGTACTGCTATAGCCTTCTCAGTTATCTCTCAACCTTCGCTCTGCCTTTTTTCCATCCACCTTCCTAAAAAACAGCAGAGTGCTCTTTCTAAAATGCAGATATGATAGCATTCTTCCAATGCTTAAAGGTTTCCAGCGACTTACCCTGACTTCAGAATTAGGTAGAAATGTTGGAATCAGCTCATAATCAGCTTTATGATTAGGCCTTGCTTTCCCACCAACTTCATGACCTGTCACTTCTCCATTCATGTATTACAACATGTGAAAGGAACCATGTTTTATTTATTTATTTATTTTTGAAGATACCATGCTTTTCTAAATATCTGGTATTTGCTTTCAGGTTAATTAGCTCTAGTCCAAAATTTAACCTTCCTCTGTCTCCAACCTATTTAATGATACTCACAGCCGTTCAACCACCAAGTCCAGAACCCTGGAACGATTTCAACTCTATCCTTTCCCTCACATACTCCAAGACACAGTCATTAAATCAAATCCTTTCTAATGTTCGTAAAATTCCCTAGAACTATTAATTTCTTTTTCACTTTCACTAACACACTATTGTTCCAATTTCTTATCTCATATTTTAACAGTTATAATGTTCTCCTGATGGGTCTAACAGGATTACCCCACTCCATGCAAATCTAACCATGTCAATCTGCTGTGTCAATTCAGCCATGGTTCCCTGTGGCCTTTCACCTCCTTGCATGATATACAAGTCTCTTTTCAACCTGAACTATCCTCCTTCTTCATCTTTGTCTCTCAGAATCCTCCTCCTAACTCTAGCAAACTGGTCACAGTGAATTTGAACATTATAGTCTCCACAACTCTATAGTTGCTCATGCATGAAATGCCTTCTCTATCTGGTCATGGGACTTCCACTGTTGCTATGTTGCTATTCATCCTTTAAAAATTTAACATCTTCCTACATATACCTTTATATGGCATAAAATCAACAGTGAATCAAAATATAGTATGAACCACATTAATCAGTAATATATGTAATCATGTTAGATTAAAATGATTTATTAATGATAATAGTGAGCAGCACTGTTTTTCATAGAAAGGAAGACTAAACCTACTTTGAATAAAACCTACTGTGAAATTTAGAACATTTGAGAATAATTTTTATTTCCAGTGCAATGACCAAGACTCCTTAGAAAAGTGTAAAAATGATGAAGCAGAAAGTGAAAAAAAGATTCTGAACTCAAAACTATTCATTATGTACCTTGGGTATCCTCACAAGTACTATAAGTGTTGCTAAAGTTCAATGACTCACAATACTAAATAAATGGGTAATGGAATCTATTGATTGCAGAAAGAATCCCATCAAATAAGATGAAAATAAGAAGATTGACTTTTAACTGCTTATCTCAAAATTACATTTTCTAAAACCTAAAAAATACAAAAGCTCAGCAGTTCTTCATACTTGCTTAATGAAAACTATAAGTCTATGTGAAGTCAATTTCACTAAACAATGTAAAATATTGTCAAAACCTCATATTAGTGGATTTTTAATAGGAAAGGGATTCATAGAGCCTTAGTGATATGTGGAAGTATTTGGATCTTACTGATTATTTGGTAAATTCTTGCTAAATTTGCTCAATGAACCAAAAAGTATGTTATTTTCACTTTTATTTAGGGGAAATTGAGGCAAAATTATGTGGGGGTAATTTGCCATTGGTCTCATTTACTAAGTGGTAGAGGTAGAAATATAACCCAGACTGTAATATTTACAATTAGCTTTTTTTTAAAAAGATCATATGTAAGTGAAGAAACTGTTCAAGTATTTCACTTATATTCATGGAAGGGTTTCCAAACAAATTGGAAAAGTTGAAGCAGAGAATCAAAAAAAAAAAAAAAAATGGTATTAACACATAAACCTAGGTTTATAAAGACTTATTCTCTCAGAATTATTCTATCAGGGATTAAGTAACATATATGATTATATAGGTTGCAGAGCAGCTCTAAATATATTAACTTTAATCAGCTAAAAATATCAAGCTGCCAAGATTCATTTAATGCAGAGAGAACAAATATGTTCAAGACATGCTTTAATTTATGTGACATGCAGCAATAGTTATGCTAATCAGAGAGCGGAAAGAAATATATATTACTAAACTCAAATTAATTCATATTTTCCATGGATGGCTGAGCTTCATTCTGTATATTTTAAATGTCTTACTCACTGTTGAACATCAAAACTGAAGCTAAGAAAGGCATGCAATATTATAATATTCTTTTCGGCTGCACATATTTTTTGTCACAAATATAGAACATAATTTCAAAGAGATAGACAATACTTACTCCTCCCAAAGGCTTTTAACGTATTTTTAAGAGAAAACAATAATGTATCTGTTTTCACTTCCCTGTTAATAATAGAAAATACTGTGCCCATAATATGAGAGCCATTTAACAATGTGAATTCAGATTGCTTTAATTTCCAAAGCTTTTACTATGTGCTCAGTTGTGAGATATGGATTAGTCATAAAAGAAGATAGAGTGGCTAACCGCCCAGTCATCAATCTGAGACAGACATACTTTCTGTGGGTTTATTATACGATTGCGGAAGTGAAATCATATCTAATATTCACAAACCCTTAGCTACAAAACTCTTGTTAAGAGAGGAGAAAGAAAAGGTGTTCATTTGGAAGAAAATATATGAACATATACAACTTAGGTAGCATTTTGAATGCAGAATTGCAGAAGATTTTTTATTGCCTCCAACTGGCTGGAATTTAAATATATTTTGTACATTTGCTAAAGTGTATTGTGTTGCACAATAGAGTAATTCTCAACCGTGTACCATTTGTTTAGTGTCCATTTATTTTAGGATTTTGTCTACTCCTGTCAATTAAGCTCATATCTAAACATTGCAAAAACTTGATGCAGGGGGAAAAAACAAAACAACACAATAAATTTTAAAAAAAAAGTTAATGCAGTCAGGAACAGCATTAAATTCTGTAGCAGTTCTGTAAACAATTTAAGATGACATCATTTAATTTGCTCTACCAGAAAAACAAAACTGTCAATAAAAGCCCAAATGGGATGTTTAGACTGATCATTGCATTTTAAGGAAAAGTTTGTTTGTTGTTGAAATTCACAAGGTTCGTGTGAGCAAAGGTAAACGTGTAGACTTGGAAGGGAATTTTGAACCTCTTTCCCCAAATCAGCTTTAAATAAATGAGTAAACTGAGGCTGAAAATGATTTAATAACTGAAAAATACAGCAGTTCATGAAAGTCAAATTATTTTTTGGTAAGATGCTTAATGTTTGTTTTGTTTTTTATTTACCTTCCATTCTAAGTCAGAAAATGTCTTGGTAATGTCAAGAGGAGATAATGGTAGCCAAAATAAGACATAGACATCCATGAATAATTTCATAGTAAACTCAGAAAAGAATTCTTCTAAAATTTACAGATATTCTTTCAATTACATAATATTCCCAAAAGTTCAATATATTTATCTGAATCTCGGGCTCCTTTTTTGAAATTATATCTTGTCTAGCTTATCTTTTGTGTCCCAATAAAAACAGAGATACTCATGAAGAAGAGTAACTAAATATGAATTCGGAGGCAGACACTCATATTGCTTGAAAGAAGAAGCTTGCAACAGAGTTGCAAATAGGAAAATAAGACCATGTTCTGATCTGATTTGTTCTGACATATCTGCAGGCAGAATGCTTTTCAAGTAATTGCTGTGGACGGGGTCTGCAGTGGAATTATTCAGTGCCTCTCTGCTGAAGACTGTATTGACTGGCTACAAGCAATAGCAACTAATATTTCAAACCTCACAAAGCACAATGTAAGTAGTGACCCAAGAAATGTGTGGTCATAGAGTTCCCCAACTTTTCAAATATTCTTCAACATGAATGTAACTTTGCATTAACTGCTTGGTGTTCTAACAATGTCACCTTACATCCGTCATTAAAGTTCTTTGGCAATACTTTTTGAAAAATAAATATTTCTTTGTATCCTGAGGGTTCTAGGCTGATGTATTGCTTCATGAATATTTTCCCATGTAGTTTTCCATCCACAAACATCATAAGCATCTGCATCATTTAAGTAAATGAAAATAAATATTTAGCATGCAATCACTAAATGTGTTTAAGTATATGAAATCTGGACTGAAGTAAAGAGAAGTACTGATTTATCTTTAGTGATATTGGAATTGCAGCTAGAATTGTATGAAAAAGTAGCAGTATAGTGTGAAGTTAACAAGGAGCCTGAAGATCATACTTGGGATGATACTGGCAAGAGGACAATCAGAATACATCACTCTACTTTTTCTCTGTCTTTCTACTACAAAGTGTTCTTCATTCCTATGTCTCTTTATTTCATTGTCTACTCATCACTATTTTTTTAAAAAACTTAAGAAAGTCTTTTATTTCCAGGGATAATGTAGTCTAAAAAAATATGCAAAACCATAAACCTCACCTCACTGAGTATTAATTATTCAAGGTGATTCTATTTTAGCAAAAACAACTAGATATCATAGTTGCCTTGTTCTTAATAAGCTCCTCTGTTCACACTTGCTTTAAATTATACATTTCTTGTCATTTTGGGGGCATTGGGGAAGTCCTACGGCAAAAGTCTAAAGTATGAAAGGTCAGACAGAAGTTTATAGCTTCTCACCAACTCATTGATGAACAAAACTCTCTTTACATAAAAGACCCTCCAGACCCAAGTATCTTTGCACAAATTTTGCTTTGAAATGGAGGAAAAAATAATGGCAAACACGTCCTTCTTAAAGATAGGATGACTGTTAGCCATTAAAGAAAAGAGCCTTTTTCCAGTTTGTGGCTACGGCAAGCAACATCTTCAATGTCCGTTCACATGTCTCTCAGAGTGTAAGCTGGAGAAATTCTCTCAGAATGAAATTGAGGGTGCTGGGTATGTGTGTGTTCAATGTCACCAGGTAATGCCAAGTATTTTCTAAATGTCTGTGCCCTTGACCTCCCAACTTGCAGTGGCTGGCAGGTCTCTTGTTACAGAACATCCTCAACATTCAGTGTCATCCTGTCTTGTTTTCTTTTTTGGCTATTTGGTATTTTTTGAAATCGTCTCATGGCAGTGAGAATGGAAGTGGGTAGATTTTCTTCTGGATACCACAAGAGGTATGGTGATACCAAGGCTTACTCTGGAGCATGTCTCAACAAACAAGGCTGACCTGGGCATGGAGGGCTTGGGCAGAATTTCTCTATCTCTGATAATCAGGTGGTATTGTCCTACTAGAGTCACAGTTACAGCAGAAGACAAAAGGTTTCATATTAACACAACAAAAACACAAATGCAATGTGAATTCAGACAGTGCTTCCTTGAGGATCATCTTTCTTACCCTGACTTACAGAGGTGTGTCCAAGCTTAAAGAAAAGAGAAAAATACCTCATGAGGGTATTGACTATTTCATTACCTGCAACAGACTGCCTACCAAGCAAACATGGTATATTTATGAGAAAAAAATATGTTTTTAAAAGAACAAAATGTTAAACTTTAAAATCTAAGTTTGCTCCTATACCTTTATCCAAATTTGAATTGACCTAAAATCCTAGAAAGATTATTATGAAAACTGTTTCTTCAGAACATATGTTCTGTTAGAATGTTTAGTTGACAAGCATGATAAAAGCCTATGTCTTTCTTTTTTAAGTGACAGATGCAAATGTCTCTACCTTCTTCAAGAATAAGGAAGGAAACCCCAACTTTCACTTTTTTGTTTTTCACCCCTGAAAACAGGCAACTTTTCTATACTTTCTTTTTCTGTTGAAAAATCTATATGTCTATTATTATAATGTTGCTGCATTATATTAAAAAGTGCCTGGTTGTTCTTGCAACCTGCTATGATTATACTCTGATTGCATGTCCTTTTGATCTTGTAATCAGTTCTCACTCAAAAGTACTAATGATTTCAAAGTATTTTAATATGTAATGTGATACATAAATATTGAAATGTTATTAGGCATAGAGACAATAATGCATGAAGTTCACACAGACCTCAGTGATGGCACAATGTCTTAACTGATGATATGATTGATATACCTAAAAAGTATCAAAGAAGAAAAAGAGTTTGACAGTAGCTAGAATAGTTTAAGATAGTAAGGTGTTAACTTTCTCTTAATAATTTTTTATCTTTTAGTTTAAAATAATAATTATACCTTTTTTGCTTTATTTGCAAATTCTTGAGGTGTGTAGTTGGTATAAATCTAGCTCTGAAGAGTTTGCCTGCTATTATAATATTCATATAAATAACCAATGAAACTCAATAGATTGCCATCATTCAAATAAATTTGAGGAGAAAAGATCAATTGGAAAATGCATATAAAATATGAAGGAAAAAGTAAAACAGATCATGTTATGGAAACAATATAAAAATACATCTATATGCACATTTAATGATTAAGAGGAAAATGAGAAATGTTAAAAACCATAATATTGGGAAGAAGATGTGGCTCAAGAGATTGGGCTCCCTCCTACCAAATGGGAGGCCTCTGGTTTGGTTCCCAGTGCCTCCTAAAGAAGACAGAAAGCTGGTGCAACGGACAGGTGTGACAAGCTGATGCAACAAGACAGCACAACAAGAGACAAACAGAGAGAAACATAATGAGAGACACAAAAAAGCAGGGAGTGGAGGTGGCTCAAGCAGTTAGGCACCTCCCTTCACATGGGAGGCCCTGGATTTCGTTCCTGGTGCCTCCCAAAGAAACAAGGAAGACAGACACAACCAATGCAAAACAATCAGTGTGTGGGGAGAAATAAATAAATAAAATAAATCTTTAAAAAAAAACAATAGCATAATAGAAAATTTTTAAAATAATGAATCATGTCTTACTGAATAGCACATTAGGAGAACAGACAAAAGACAAGCTTATCATTGAAACAATGTGCTAACTATTCTCATTTCTCTTTGCTCACTAATTTCCAGCAGTAATAATTTTATGAAACATGAAGATTTTCACCTTTTTCTTTATGTAGAAATGTCATGTAAATATAGCTACTGCCTGAAAGCTTCCTTCTTCCAAGATGTCATTTAATTAAAAATTAATTTAAAAATAAATATAATTTTAAACTTCAACAAACACAATTTTAAATTACATTTTATCATTAAGGTCACTCCAGAATATTAATGATGTGCTTAGTAAATGGTGTATAGTTTGATGAAGATGTTTTAGGGATTTGTACTAAGCTTGTGCTTATATAACAATCCAAATCATTTTACTTAAAATATATGCTTACACATTGGAAAAGGAGGATTGGCAGAAGCAATAATGCAGGACTGAAGTCTAGCAAAAGTTTCAACCAGCTCCTGTTGGGCAGCAGCTGCTATTTTGGTAAACTTGAATAGATTTCTTTGTTATTATTATTATTTGTTTATTTGAATAAATTTCTAAAGATACAATTCATGAATTATAAAATACTGGACTTTCTTTAAATCAATTGTTTTTCTGTCATTCTGTTTGATCAAATATGTGATCAAGTATCTTTAGAAAATATTTAACTTTTATTTTCATGATTAGCTCATATTAAATAATAAAAGATCCTGCAATATTCTTGAATTAAAGTAAGAAAATTCAGATTTCTCACACAAGAATATATCATTTTAGAATCTTAGAACTTCTGTTCTTTTTAGAGCAAAAAACTGATTTATGTAAGGACACAAGTTGCATAATTTCCTTTGAAATTTAATTCACCACATAATTATTAATTTCTACCTCTGTGATAAAGGTACCCAGAGTGGTAGGTAGTAAAAAAAAATGTCACTGTTGACAAGTATCTTACAGACAAAATTGATGATACCAGTTAGATGCAGAAGAATACAAGTAAATGCCAAAAATGTGGAAATGTGTGTCATTTTAGGAAAATGACTAGGATAGAAATTTGAAAGTACTCTTATAAAAGACCATATAGCTTAACAGTGAATCTGTGCATCTTCTTAAGCCATAACATAGCTGCATTACTGAAAAAAGTAAACAAATTATGTTTGAAAGTTTAATTAACATGAATGAAATTTGATTTTGGAATTTTTTATTTTATTTTTGTAGTAATTTGATAAAATACTTTCCATGTGAATCCTATAATTGTATTTTGTACTCTAATCATGCTGAAACAGAGGGCAATTGTAAGTAAAATTTGGAGATTTCAGCTTGATTCTATAATATTTAGGATGAGAGATTTGACTTAAGTCCTGTCTGATATATCAGAAATTGCCCAGTGGTATTCAAACAAGGGGTAGGTATAAATTAATGTTGTGATCTTCAACTAGATATTCTGATGTCCTCACATATTTCAATTATCTTCACATTGTGATTTAAGTTTTTAGTTTTTAAGAACATTTAGGTTTGATAATTGGAAATTTCCATGCATCTGAGCATGGGAACCTCTTAATGAGGTTTTATAGGTGAAAAAAAAAAATTAGATTTGAATTCTAAGCAAATTCTACAATAAAACCTTGAGAAAATAAGTTAAAATTTATGTTCTCTAAATTTTCAAATAGTACAAGGATATGGAGAAAATTTGCCTTTACTTCCTGTTTGAAATATATGTGTGGGAAATTTACACCTGAATTGTTCAAAACAGAATTAAGCACACAGTACAAATGAAGATGACAGAAAATTAGTAAGTACTATGATATTGATAGTAATTTTAACTTATTCATTTTGTGATTTTAAGAAAGAGCAAACTATCCACAGAATAGCTCCCCAGTAAAAACTTGAATCACTATGAAAAAATAAATATTTGTATTAGTTTGCTGAGGCTGCTGCATAACAAACTTGATGGCTTAAAACAAAAGAAAGGGATTTTGAGAAGCTGGCAATGGATTAGGCAGTTAATGCTCAGATCTCTCATAAAAACAATGGAAAAATAACCAATAGCTGCCTTTGAGGTTAGCAGACCAGGACAGTGCTTCATAACTCCCAGGAGGGTGAAAGATAGAGAGATGAAGAAGCCAAAGCAAAAAACTGTGAGTTACTAAACTTCCCGGCCAGGAAGGGCTACCTTCCCCTACCCTGGAGATATTCAGCGGTAGTAAAACCCCTGGTGCATTGAAGCTGACTGACAAGAGAGCAGAAGTCTTCCTCCCTGCCAGGTGTTACAAAGGAAAGGGGAGGGAGAGTTGAAGGGCTTTTTTCTTCAGTGAATTCGGCCAGCAAAGCCCACTTTGAATCTCAACTCTGGGCAAATGAAAACAAAGGAAAACAGAAAGATGCACCTCCATGCAGCAACAAGCGCATGCTGGTCTATCTGGAAACTACATGGACAAAAACTGCTTTTAGAGCTTTCTTTATCCCACCCCTGGGAGAAAGTTTGTGCCCCAATAATGAGACCCTGGCATAATTTTGGTAACTTAAGCTGGGTAATTTTAAAGACTTAGGATAAGTAGGACCATATATCAAAGAGATGTGAAAAAATAATAACAATAGACAAAAGAGACAAATTGGCCATTAGGGTAAATTCACCAACATATCAGGTGCTTAGATATAAGCAAAAAATTGTGAGCCATACTAGGAAACAGAAAAAGATGGCCCAGCCAAAGGAACAAACCAGATATCCTGAAGAGATTTATGGTTTAAGACAATAAATCAATGATAATCACACAATTCTCCTAAATCAATTTAAAAAATTGAAAGAAATATGACTAAAGAGATAAAAGATATTAAAAAGACACTGGATGAGCATAAAGAACAATTTTAAAGTCTGCAAAGAAAAGTAACAGACCTTATGGTAATGAAAGACATGACAGATGAGATTAAAATATATTAGAGGCACAAAAGAGCAGATTTGAACTGTTCAAAGAAAGAATTTATGACTTCAAAGGCAGAACATCTGAGCTAGAAAAAACAGGAGAATAGAAAGAGAAGAGAATGGGAAAAAAGGAACAGGATCTCAGGGAATTGAATGACAATGTGAAATGTAAAAACATACACACTATCAGCGTTCAAGAAGAAGAAAATGGAAAAGGGGCAGAAAGAATATTTGAGGAAATAATAACTGAAAACTTTCCAACCCTTATGAAAGACATAAATATCAATATCTAAGTAGGACAACACACCCCAAACAGAATAAACATGAATAGACATACCCTGAGACACCTACTATTCAGAATGACATATATCAGAGATTAAGAGAAGATTTTAAAAGCAGCAAGACAAAAGCAACGCATCACATACAAGGGAAACTTGATAAGATTAAGAGCCAACCTCTCATCAGAAACCATGGAGGAGAGAAGTGTTATTAAGTATTTAAGGCATGAAAGAGAAAAACTGCCAGCCAAGAATTCCGTATCCGGCAAAGCTGTCCTTTAAAAATGAAAGGGAGTTCAAAGTCTTCACAGTCAAGCAAAAACTGATAGAATACGTATCCAAAAGAGCAGAATTACAAGAGATGCTGCAGCCTAAAAGGAAAAAACAAGGGCAAGAGACTTGAAGAAGAGTGTAAGAACGAAGTATATTAAATAGGGTAAAAAGATAGATTTTAGTATGATATGACAACAAAAAGCCAAAGGTCGAAAAGGATGAAGTAAGTAATGCCTTTACAGTTATAACATTATATGTTAATGGCTTGAACTCCCCAATCAAAAGACACAGACTGAGAAAATGGATTAAAAAATATGACCTACCTATATGTTGTCTACAAGAGACTCACCTCAGATGTAAGGACACACTGGGTTAAAAGTAAAAGGTTGCAAAAAGATATTCTATGCAAATAGTAACCAAAAAAAGAGCTGGAGTACTGATAGTAATATTGGACAAAATAGATTTTAAATGCAAAACTGATATAAGGGATGAAGAAGGTTGTTATATATTATTAAAAGGGGCAATTCAACAGGAAGAAATAACTATTCTAAATATTTATGCACCTAACTTCAATGCCCCAATTTACATGAGGCACACACTAGCAAAACTGAAGGGAGAAATAGATGTCTCTACAATAATAGCTGGAGACTTCTCAGTATTGGATTTAACATCTGAACAGAAGATGAATAAAGAAACAGAGAACTTGAATAATATGATACATGAACTAGACCTAACAGATATCTATAGAGCATTACACCCAAAAACAGCAGGATATACATTCTTTTCAAATGCTCATCAATCCTTCTCCAAGATAGACCATATTTTGGATCACAAGACAAGTCTCAGTGAAGTAAAAAGATTGAAATTATACAAAACACTTTCTCTGATCATAACAGAATGAAGCTGGAAACCAATAATGGACAGAAAAATGGAAAATTCATAAATATATAGAGATTAAACAACACACTCTTAATCAGTGGTTCAAAGCAGAAATTGCAAGGGAATTCAGCAAATATCTTGAGACAAATGAAAATGAGAACACAATGTATCAAAACCTATGGGACATTGCAAAGGCAGTGCTGAGAGGGAAATTATAACCCTCAATGCTTACATTAAAAAAGAAAAAGAGCTAAAATTGATGATCTAACTGCACACCTGGAAGAAATAGAGAAAGAACAGCAAACTAATCCCAAACCAAGCCAAAGGAAAGAAATAGTATAGATTAAAGCAGAAAACAATGAAATCTAGAACAAAAAATAAAACAATAGAGAGAATCAACAAATCCAAAAGTTGGTTCTTTGAGAAAATCAACAAAATTGACAAACCCATAGCTAGAGTGACAAAGACAAAAAGAGAAAAGACATAAATAAATAAAATCAGAAATGAGACGGAGCACATTACCACTGACCCCACAGAAATAAGAGAGATCATAAGAGGATACTATGAACAACTGTATGCCAAAAAAACTATACAATGTAGAAGAGATGGACAAATTCCTAGAGACACATGAATTGCCTACACTGACCCTAGAAGAAATAGAAGACCTCAACAAACCAATCACAAGTGAAGAGATTGAAACAGTCATCAAAAACCTCCCAAAGATGTAAAGCCCGGGACCAGATGGCTTCAGAGGTGAATTCTACCAATCATCAAAGATTATCTAATACCAATGTTGTTCAAGCTCTTCCAAAAAATTGAACAGGAAAGAACACTACCAAACTCATTCTACAAAACCCAAATCACCTCAATACCAAAACCAGGTAAGGATATTACAAAAAAAGAAAATTATATTCTATGAATATAGATGCAAAAATCTTCAGCAAAATACTTGCAAACAGAATACAAAAGCACATTAAATAGTTGCATGCCACAGACAAGTGGGTTTTATTCCAGGTATGCAAGGGTGGTTCAACACAAGAAAATTAATTACTGTAATAAACTACATTGATAAATTGAAGAGAAAAAAATCACATAATCCCCTCCATTGATGCAGAAAAGGCATTTGACAAAATATAGCACCCTTTCTTGATCAAAACACTCCAAAAGATAGGAATAGAAGGAAGCTTTCTCAATGTGGTAAAATGCATACATGAAAAACCTACAGCTAGCATTGAGCTCAATGATTAAAGACTGAATGCTTTCCCACTGAGATTAGGAACAAGACAAGGATACCCACTGTCACCACTATTATTCAATATTATGCCAGATGTCCTGCTAGAAAATTAGGCTAGACAAATAAAAGGCACCCAAATAGGAAAGGAAGAAGTAAAACTTTCACTATTTGCTGATGACATAATAATATATCTAGAAAATCCTGAAAAATCCATGACAAAGCTACTAAAATTAATAAACGAGTTCAGAAAGTGGCGGGATACAAAGTTAACATGCAAAAATCAATAGCGTTTCTATATGCTACCGATGTGCAATCTGAGGAGGAAATCAGAAAAAAATTCCCATTTATAAAAGCAACTAAAGCAATCAAATATTTAGGAATACACTTCACCAAGGACATAAAGGACCTGTATTCAGTAAACTACAAAACATTGCTAAAAGAAACTGAAGAAGACTTAAATAAATGAAAGGACATTCTGTGTTCATGGATTGGAAGACTAAATATCATTAAGATGTCAATT
>JAQZBX010029363.1:0-27344 GCA_029593785.1 Cabassous unicinctus | reverse complement strand
TATTGGATATTTGGTTATAAAACTCTACTTTTTATGTCTTACAGGTTCTAAAATGCAAACACATAAGAAGTTAGTATACATATATGGTTTTGGACAATGTATAGAGATGTAATTTGTAACAAGTACAACAAAAAGGTGAGGGAAAAAGGGCTATAGAAACATTGTGTATGTTCTTGAAGTTAGTATCAAATCAAAAGTGATTCTTGTACATTTAGAAAATTAAAATTTAAGCCTCATGATAACCACAAAGATAATATATGAAAAATATGTAAACAAGGAAATGAGAAGAGAATCAAAATGTTACACTTCAGAAAAATCAAGTAGTATGAGCATAGACATTAAAGGAGGAATTGTGGGACAAAACAGGCATAAGACTTACAAAGACTAAGTCACAAAATCACAGAAGAAAGTCCCTCACAATCAGTAGTTAATTTTAAAAATGGATTAAGCCCTCTAGTAAAAAGGCAGAGGTTGGCAGAATGGATAAAAAAAGCATGACCTAACATATGCTTACACAAAATACACACAAAGACACAGTAGGTTGAAAGTGAAAAGATGAAATATATATATAAAATTTGCAAATAGTAACCAAAAGAGAACTGGGGTAGCTATACTAATATTAGGTAAAATAGACTGTAATTCAAAAACTATAACAAGTGACAAAGAGGGGCACTAAATATTAATAAAGATGTCAAACCAGAAGACATAGCAATTATAAATATATGTGCACCTAACAGGAGAGACCCAAAATATGTGAAACAAATATTGACGTATTTGAAGTGAGGCATAGACAGTTGTACATTAATATTCAGAGACTTCAGTATAACACTTTCAATAGTGGATAGAATATCTTGACAGAAGGTCAATAAGGAAATATTAGAATTTTAACAAACTACCAACAATGACTCAAGAACATATAGAAAATCTTAACATACCAATAGCAAGCAAAGAGCTTGAATCAGTAATCAAGAACTTCCCAACAAATAAAAACCCAGGATCAGATGGCTTCACTGGTGAATTTTACCAAACATTCCAGGAAGAATTTATACCAATCTTGCTCAAACTCTTCCAAAAAAATTGAAGAGGAGGGAACATGCCCTAACTGATTCTATGAGACCAATATCCTAATAACAAAGCCAAATGAAGATACCATATATCTCTTATGAAAATAGATGCAAAAATCCTCAACAAAATATTAGCTAACAAAATCCCACAGCAAATTAAAAGAATTACACACCATGATCAAGTGCAATTTATTCCAGGTATGCAAGAGTGCTTCAAAATAAGAAAATCACATTAATAGAACTAAGGAATAAAAACACATGATCATCTCAATTGATACAGAAAAGGCATTTGACAAAATCCAGCACCAAATCTTGATAAAAAAAACATTCAGATATCTAGGAATAAAAGGAAATATCCTCAAGATGATAAAGGGCATATATGAAAAACTCACAGCTAATATCATATTCAATGGTAAAAGACTGAAAGCTTTCCTGCTAAGAGCACAAACAAGACAAGGAAGCCCACTGTAACAATTGTTATTCTACATTGTCATGGAAGTTATAGCCAGAACAATTAGGTAAGAAAAAGAAATAAAAGGCATCCAAATTGGAGAGGAAGAAGTAAAACTTTCCTTATTTGCAGATGACATGATCCCCTATACAGAAAATCCTAAAAAATTCACAACTAAAATACTAGAGCTAATAAATAAAGTCAGCAAAGTGGCAGAGTACAAGATCAACTGCAAAAAGCAGTACTGTTTTTTATTAGTAATGAACAATTAAAGAGAAAATCAAGAAAAATTTCCATTTGCAATAGCAACTAAAAGAATACAATATCTAGAAATAATTCAAAGATTTAATTGAATTGTATATGGAAATATACAAAAAATTGCTGAAAGAAATAAAAAAGACCCAAATCAATGGAAGGACATTCTGTGTTCATGGACTGGAAGACTAAATTTCATTAAGATGCCAGTTCTACACAAGCTATTTACATATTCAATTCACCCCAATCAAAATATAACAGCTTTCTTTGCAAAAATGAAAATCCCATCATCAAATTTTTATGGAATTTTAATTGGCCCCAAATAGAGAAATCATCTGGAAAAAGAACAAAGTTGGATGACTCACACTTCTCAATTTTAAAACTAATCGCACAGCTGCAATAATCAAAACAGTATGGCACTGGCATGAGGACCAACATATAGACCAATGGAAACAAATTGACAGTTCAGAAATAAACCCTCACATCTGTGGCCACTTGACTTTTGCCAGGAATGCCTAGTCCACTCAATAAGGAGAGAATAGGCTCGTCAACAAATAGTGCTGGAAAACAGGATATTAATACACAAAAGAATGAAGCTATATACAAAAATTAGCTCAAAATGGATTTAAGACCTAATATAAGAACAAAGACTATACAGTTCCCGGAAGAAAACATAGGGAAGCATCTTCAGGACCTTGTGTTAGACAATGGTTTTTTAGACTTTATACCCAAAACACAAGTAACAAAAGAAAAAAAAAAAAGATAAATGGACCTCATCAAAATTTGAAAACTTGAGTATCAAAGGACATCATCATGAAAGTGAAAATATAACCTACAGAATGGGAGAAAATATTTGGAAACCATGTATCTGATAGGGGTCTAATATTCATAATATATAAAGAAATCCTACAACTCAACAATAAAATGACAAACAACCCAATTTAAAATGAGCAAAGGACATGAATATTCATTTCTCCAAAGAAGATATACAAATGACCCAAAAGCACATATAAAGATGCTCATCATCATTAGTCATTAGGTAAAAGTAAATAAAAACCATAAAGATATACCATTTCATATCCAATGGAGTGGATACTGTTTTAATCACCTAAAGGGGTGCTGATACCAGAAATTGGTTAGATTTTATAAAGGGTATTTATTTGGGGTAGAAGCTTATAGTTACAAGGCCCTAAAGAGTCCAACTCAAGCTACTTCCTCACCAAAGTCTGTTGCCATGTGTTGGAGCAAGATGGCTTCTGACGTCTACAAGGGTCCAGCCTTCTTCTTCCTCTTAAGTTTCCATGGTCCCAGCTTCTTCCAATATCAGCTGTAGGCTGGGATAAGTCTTGTCTCCTGGGACTCAATTCTCTCCAGGCTCAGCTGCTCTGCTCTGTTCTGTCCACAAGGTCAGTTGTAAACTCTCCGGCGAATGGTTCATCTCTCTTCCCAGGGCTGTGAAATGGAGCCTTCTCTCTTTCCTCACATATCTGCTTCTCTGTGTGCTTACTTCCTGGGCTCCAGGATGCAAAAGTCCAACTAACTCTCTGCCTTGCCATTTACTCTGTGAGTCCCTGCCCATCAAGGGGGTGGGGACTCAATGTCCTACTAACATGGCCCAATCAAAGCCTTAATCATAATTTAATCAAGTAAGAGTGAAACCTCTGAATCCAATACAATATAATATGCCCAGAGAAACAGACCAGTTTACAAACATAATCCAATATCTATTTTTAGAATTCATAAACAATACCAAACTGCCACAGATACTACTTAAGAAATGGAAAATAACAGGTATTGGAAAGGATATGGAGAAATAGGAACATTTGACATTGTTGGTGGGAATTTAAAATAGTGCAGCCACTGTGGAAGTCAGTTTGACAGTTCCTCAGAAAGTTAAATGCAGAATTACTATATGACCTGGCAATCCCACTTCTAGGTATACACCCAAAAGAATTGAAAGCAGGGCCTTGAACAGATGTTTACTCACCAATATTCATGGTGGCATTATGCACAATTGCCAAAAGATGGAAACAACCCAAGTGTTCATCAACAGATGAGTGAATAAACAAAATGTGGTACAAACATACAATGGAATATAATCAGTCATTAAAAGAAGGCAGTTCTAAAACATGCAGCAACATGGATGAACCTTGAAGACATCATAATGAGTGAAATAAGCCAGACACAGAAAGTCAACTATCATAGGATTTCACCTACATGAAATTTTTAGAAAATGCAAACCATAGGGCCATGGTGGAGGTTGGGAATGGAGAGTTAATACTTAATTAGTACAGAGTTTCAGTTCACAGTTCACAGTGATGGAACAGTTTTGTAATGGATAGTGGTGATGGTAGCACAACAATGAGATGTAATTAACTCCATGAATATATATTAGAATGTGGTTAAAGGGGGGAATTTTAAGTTGTATATATGTTAGAATAAAACCAAACCAAACCAAACAAAAAATATAGGACTTTACAACGCAAATAATGAATCCTAATGTAAACTATGAAGTATAATTATTAATAAAATTATAATAATATTGTTTTGGGTGGAGATTCACACAATAACCGAAAGAATATCGAGTTCCTATCCTGGGGAGCTCTGCCACATTCTCTAATGGAACAACAAGAATCCCCTGAGTACAGGGGCAATGACTAGTGAAGGAGGATGGTACATTGATGGGCCCTTAATATTGATGACTGTACTTATGAAACTCTACTCTTGAAATTGAAACTTAGCTTGGTATTATAGGGTGCCTAAGAGTTACCTCCTGAGAGCCTCCTTGTTGCTAAAATGTGGCCTCTCTATAAGCCGAACTCAGCATATAAATGCGTTACCTTCCCCCCAATGTAGGACATGACTCCTGGGGATCAGCCTCCCTAGCACTGAGGGATTACTACCAAGCACTGACTAGAAATGCAACTGGAAAAAGACCTTGACCAAAAGGGGGAAAAGGTAAAGACAAATGAGTTTACATGGCTAAGAGACTTCAAAGTGAGTCAGGAAGTCATTCAAGAGGTTATGCTTATGCATGTTTCAGCAAGATCTCATTGACTGCCAAAGTAAATCCTACCTCAAATAGTGGGGCTTGTGAAGGCTCTGGAAACATCCACTATAGTCGGGGCAGATAGCTCAGGAGTTTGATGCCTTGCCAATGGGTCCTACTTTGGAATTTATGCTCCCCCATGTGACAGAGTTGGACTCAGTTGTGATTTCCCTAAACATGGCTCTTCTGACCCTTCTATTTGAACCTATAATTAGTACTAGAGTTGATAGATGTACATCCAAGAGACTAAAACCTTTGGGCTGTCCATGTACCAGCTGGGCCCTGAATCTCAACGGAGTTGCAACACCTACTCTCCAGTTCACTGGACTCACCCAGGACAACTAACTAGGAGATGATGATGGACAACGACCATCCCAAGGAACCGAGAAAGTCTACAACTGCAAGCAAGACAGTCTCATCCATCTGCCCCATGGGTTCAAAGCCCTCTCTTAATTAGAGGTGGAGTGGGCATCACCATCCCAGAATCATCAGGATTAGGGAATGAACTATGGACTAAAGCAGACTTACTAGTATTCTACTATAGACCTATTGTGATTCTAGCAATGGAAGAAATTATATCATTGATGTGGAGGCAGTGGCCACTGGAGGTTCTGAGGGCAGGGAGAGGGAAAAACAGATGAAATATGGGGGCATTTTTGGGACTTGGGAATTGTCCTGAACAACATTACAACAACAGATATAGGCCATTACATATCTTGCCATACCCTACAAACTTGTGGGAGACAGTGTAAACTACAATGTAAACTATAATCCATGCTTAGTGGCAATGCTCTAAAATGTTTTCATCAATTGTAATGAATGTACCACACTAATGAAGGATGTTGTTAATGTGGGAAAATGTGGGAGGTGTAAGGATCCCCTATATTTTTATGTAACATTTATGTAATCTAAATCTCTTTTTTTAAAAAAAAAATAATAATATTGTTTCACCAATTGTAAGAAAGTTACCACACTAATGCTAAATGTTAATAATAGGGAAAAAGGTGTTGTGCAGGGGTTATTTGGGAACTCTATTTCTACATGTGTTTTCTGTAAACCTCCAACTTCTCAAATAAAAATTTTAAAAAATATATCTTTTCTTTCCATATGAAGGAGGAATTATTCACATTGCAATTATTTATAAGTCTTGGCAATTCTAGAAAATTTTTCTGTGGGTGTTTTAGTTTCCTTGGCTGCTTGAGTCTAGGAATACCACGAATTAGGTCGGGTTAAACAATGGGAATTTATTCACTCATGGTTTTGAGGCTGGGAAAATGTCCAAATCAAGGTTTCATCAAGCAATGCATTCTCATTAAAGACCAGGGCATTCTAGGACTGGCTGCTGGCAATCTTTGGCTCCTCTGTCACATGGCAAGGCACATCATGGTGTCTCCTGGTCTCTCCTTTTTCTTCCAGGTTCTGATTCAGCTTCTTCCTTCCTGTGATTTTCTCTATGTTTGAATTTTATTTTGCTTATACAGGACTCTGATAATAGGATTAAGAATCATCCTGATTGAGGTGTGTCACACCTTGACTGAAGTAGCTTCATCAAAAGTTCCTACTTAACATCGGGTTCACACCAAGAGAAATGGATTAGCTCTAAGAACATATTTTTCTTGCGTACATACATGTTCAAACCACCACAGATGGTCTCCTGAAATACCAGTGTGTTCTTGGCTGCTCAGAAACATCTCTGGTACCTGACTCTGCCTTACATATAGTGTTTCCTGATGATTTCTCTCATTATTCTCACCATTAATCATTCTCTTCTCTACTATTTTTTCTACCAAGAGCCCTCTCTAAAATCAGGAATCTGGATAGGAGAAGGATTAACAGTGAAGTTGACTACACCAATCTCTGGGAATATTGAGGTGTTATTTTCACAGATGGAACAGGAGACAACTATGGGGTGTTTGATATAAGATCCCCCACATAATGCCAGGACAGCAAAGAAATTTGTCTGTTTTGAACATCTTGTTGGGTCAAGAAAAATAAATTTTACTTGAAAATTTATAACTAAAACTGTTCCTCACATTTCCTAGTGGCTTAAATTCAAACTGGCTGTGTGGTCCAAAATAGTCTCAAGCTAGGAATTTATTTTTAAAATGATTCCAATTTGGTTATGTCCCCTAGCACCTTTGCCATAGCATTGAAAGGATTTTCACAATTAAAATTTCATGAAAAAAGAACTTGCAAACTGTCACAAAATGAAGCTGGGAATAAGGTATTATAAGTGATAGCCAGAAGGAAAAATAAAAGACAGAAAAACTCAGACCCTCAGCAATTTCAGATATTACAATTAGGAGATACGAAATATAAAATAAGTTTTACATTTTAAGGGAAAAATAGCATATCAAAAGTGTGAGAAAAGACCAAGATACTATCAGTAATGAACTGGAAGCTTTAAGTAATAAATTAAATGCAACTTGTAGTAAAGAAAAATAATATTGACATTAAAAACTCAATATATTGTTAATTCTACAAGCCATAGCTGAAGAGATAATTACTGAACTGAAATATGGTGCTAAACATGAAAATCAACAGTAAAAGATATGGAAAATAGACTGATAAGTATATTTTGGAGCACCAGAATAAGATAATAGAGAGAATAAAGTCAATATCCTCAGGGATAATTTTCCAGAGTTGATGAAAGATATTTAAACCTATGACACAGAAAGCAGAAAAATATCTCAAGCAGAATGAATAAATTAAATCCGTACTTAGAAATAAAAGATAAATTACCCCCAAATTAACTCTTCTTTACACTCAACCTGAGTGCTCAACAGCAAATGTTAAATCCTGGAAACAGTGAAATAGTATTGTGAAACAAAACAACTGCAAATCACAATGGCATATTTAGTGATACTATCTTTAAAGAAAGAGGGAAAAGTAAAGACATTTTTATGTGAACAGATCATTTTTCAGAAATATATCATCCCTTAGTTCCAAAAGATTTGCCTCAGGAAGAAGAAAAGCAAATAAGAGATAAGGTATGTGGTAGTTTTATCATGTACCACCGAAAAACATGTTCTAAATCTTAATTCATTCTTGTGGGTGTGAATCCATTGTAAATAGGTCTTTTTGAAGATGTTAGTTTTATTTACTGGAGTCCTTTATAAGCATAATGGAGTTCAGACACAGAGAGAAAGCTACCAGAAGAAGCTGGAAGTCAACACAACCTGGAAGATGAATGAGTAGCCACTGCCATGTATTGTCATGTGACAGAAAAGCTAAACACCCAAGGATCAATAACAACCAGCCCCAGAATGCCACAGTCTTCAGGGAGACAGCATCACCTTGCTGAGACCTTTATTTTGAATTTCTCTTAGTCTTAAAACTGTGAGCCAATAAATTCCATTGTTTAAGCCAATCCTTCATATGGGGTTTGTTTTAGCAGCTAAGAAACTAAAACAGGATAGATGCAAGAAGGAATGATATGCAAATACCTTGAAAAAATGTATTCATTCAACAAAATTTATTAACTTACTACAATCAGTCAGAATATATGCTAAGCATTTGGAGTATATGAGTAAATTGAAAGAAACAAATGAAAAATCCGTATTCTCATGAAGCTTACTGTATAGGAGAGAGAGACACACTTCACAAATAATTTTAATATTAGGCTGAAAACAAAATGAAATTGCCATTTTCCTAGGTTAAAATCGGAAACATATTAGTGATTTCACATCGTACAATGTAATATAGCATGTCAGATAGTGAATATATGTTGAGGAGGGGGGAAAAAAAAGATACAGGAATATCATTTGCATGAGAAGTGCTTTGCAATTTAGAATAGGGTGCCCAGGACTTTTTGGATAGGCCAGCACAAGAATTGGTACAACCAATTTGCAAAACAACTGGGCATCATTTAATAAGGCTGAAAATATACTTTAGCCTCAGGAGACACTACAGAAATGTGACTAAGCAACATTTTTTAGAATAGCAAAAACTGGAACAATTCAACTATCAATATTAGAATTAAAACATAAATTGAGGCAGTCTTATAAATTGGAATACTATATAGTAGTAAAAATGAATGAATTACATTTATAAGTAACCACTTATATGTATACCTTGAACTTATTTGGAAATGAAAAATCAAGTTATGGAAGAATAAACATAATAATTATAATTATTATAATTCAAAACATAAAAACTAAACAACACATTATTTAGAGACTTTTAACTATGTCATAAAATCATTAAGTGAATGAATGATAAACACCAAATTCAAGATAGTGTTTATCACTGTACAAGGAAGAGGATTTTTAGAACAATATCCAAATATAATAAGGATCTGTATTTTATCTGTATTTTAGTTGTATTTGCATTGTGATTCAATGTTACACTAGATTCACAAAAAAAAAAAAAAAAAAAAAAAAAAAAAAAAAAACTAGGAAGAATTTTTTACATGCTCTAGAAAATTTTTTGATATTACTCTCTGTGAAAGCATCTGGGCTTAAAGAATTTTTCAGGTTTTTGCTCTTTGACAATTTTCCCTATTTCTTCTAAGGTCTATTTAGAATTTCTCTATCTGTGTTGAATAGTTTTGATTATATCTAGTTTTCTAGAAAACTCTCTGTCTCACTGGTATTATCAAAATTATTTGCTTAGTATTGAACAAAAAAGTCTTATAAGTCTTAATTTCCTTTTTATCTGAGGTTAATGTCTCCTTAGCTTGTCCTGTTTTGAATAGTTTTTCATTGCACACCCCCCGAATCCCACTCCTTTTTATATTGGAAAAGCTTAGCTAATGTTTTAGGTACTTTATTGTGCCTATTTTTCTCCACAGATCAAGCTCTTGGGTATATTTATTTCAACAATTTTTCTAATTTCTACCATTGTCTTTATTAATTTTTACCTTCTGCTCCTTTTTTATTTTATACCTTTTAGGTTTATTTTGTGCTATTTTTCTAGTTCCTTGATTATGCCTTTGGGTAATTATTTCTTCTTAATTACTAATGCAGTTATTTATGAGTCTACATTTTTCTTGAGTAGGAATTTGGCTCTACCTTACACATGATATAATATTTTATTATAATTATTTTGGAGATAGTCTGCAATTTTGTTTTTTTCTCCCTGCCACAAAACCCCCACTCCCTTATCAGCCTTAGCCAAACGTCTTTAAAGAAAGTGTTCAAAATCCGGGAAGTAGGATATTTTATTTTCTAGCTTTCCTTCATTGCTTCTTGTTGCATTTTAATAAGAATAATGTCTTGTATTTCCTTTTGGAATGGTTTGAAGTTTTTGTTATTTTTTATAATTATTTCAGAATGATCACTCTGTTGACAAAAGTCAATATGGTAATAAGGATTGTTAGAAAGAATACTTAGAGACACTGCAAGGGTAAATCAACCAGTGTTTATTTAAAAGATACATATAAACCACCATACTACTGGCACATAGCAAAAAGATCAGCGATATATTCACAAGGTGAAAGTTTGGCTGTAAAATTCTTTATTGAAGAATGCATCCTGCAGGTGTGAGTGAATGTGGGTCATGCTAAAACTCCTGGAAGTGTAAGGATATCTCCCCAAATCCAACCTAGTACATACTAAGCTTTAGAAACCCTATTAGTAGTCAACTCGGAATCCATGCCAGAGAACACTTCACCTGGGCCAGGTGTGCTTCATCAATCACCCAGTTATCCTGTGCAATTTATCACTGTAGGGGAAGAGAGGAATAGTGCCCTCAGGCATAAAGAAATCTTCATCCATCTCTTGCAGACTGTCAGGTTGTACAATCTGGCCTGAGTGAATTCCTTAATGGAGTGCCCGAACCAGGATGGGGACAATTTTTCAGATATCTATGAGATTCAAGTTTAAAATTCTTTAGACTTACTGTAGTTCTCCTTGGTCACATGACCATATACACAAAGATACGTTCTTTGTTTTCTGGGTATATAATCCATTATATCAATAGACCAGGGGTTCTTCGCCAGGGGAGAGACCTGTGGAAAGATTTCAAGGGGACCGTGAGCTTGAAAATTGAAAAAAATCAACTTATCTTTATTTTCTCTGACCTGTAACTGGAAGCTAGCATTTCCTTCACTTATGAATGTATGCAATAAATTACAGTAGTATTCATTTCATATCACATTACAGTTGCTGCATATTTCAAAAAATCGCTTACACACATCGATATTTTGAAATTACGGTAGTTGTTAGACCCGATGCTAGTTGAGTGTCATAAAACTATCTGCCCCTACATTCTGAGAAAGGGTCCATGGTTTTCACCTGACTGGCAAAGAGGTCTGTGGAACAAAAAAGGTTAAGAACCCCTGCAATAGACCTTTTTATCATTAAATGAACTAGTTCTTCTTTATCATTATTTTCTTCACATACCATACCACAAGAAAGTGTGAATTAAATAGCCAAGTACATTTTTTCTGTTTCTCCTTTCATTCTGTGTTGTTTCTGTTTTGTAAATATTTATTATCTTTTACTAGGCACATAGATATTCCTAACTCTTTGATTTTTGTTGTGGGTTGAACACTTAATTATAAACATTGCCCTGCTTTGTGCCCTATAGTGTTTAATAACTCTAAATTCAAATCCTGACTTCTGCCTGACTTACATACAATTTACAGTTGCATTTTTTTAATGCTTCCATCTATCAGGGAGTATTTTTCTTTTAATGGATGAGTGGAAAATTAGTTTCTTGATATTATAAATATGGTTGTTCTTAGTTTGCAAGCATATTTTATATTATTCTTCATATTTTTGTTTCTTTCTATTATTGTTTTTAAATATGCAGCCCATTTGTTGTTTACTTGTGTCAGGACGTGTGTTTTTCTTTTGATTGTTGGAAGGTTTGTCATTTTGTTACACTGGTCAACTTTAAATCTAAAACTTTATGTTATGCATGCCCTCTAATTTACTTTTCTCTGATTGATATGATATAAATTACTAAAGTCCAAAAGAAGTACCAGAAATAGCTTGTGAATAAATATAGAGGTATTAAATGTTTTTGAACATTTACATAATGAGTAGGAATTATGTAGCAATGTTATTATTTTAGTTATAAAGATATTCTCCTACAAGGTAATTTCTCTATATTACAAATGCTGCTGGTACCACAGCACAACTCTATGTTTTTCTGCACAATTCTGTAAGCAATTCTCAACATTAATAATTTGGATAAAATAAGGGGACTGGTAGCCGTGAGTGGGTTTTATTGAATTTTGGTATCATGAAGCACACTAGACCTGAATCAAAGTAGCTTACAATTGAGATTAGCATAATTTGATTTTATTCTTTTTGCTAATTGCAGACTTGACCCTCCCACCATTTTCCTTCCACTCCTGGTTCCTCACTTTCCTCTTTCCCTCACAGCCTTTATCTATGATAAATCTAGACTTTAGCCTGTTTTCACTTTTCTCCTTGCCCTCTACGTTCTGTTAATTTGTT
Source organism: Cabassous unicinctus (assembly GCA_029593785.1). Taxonomy (NCBI): domain Eukaryota; kingdom Metazoa; phylum Chordata; class Mammalia; order Cingulata; family Chlamyphoridae; genus Cabassous; species Cabassous unicinctus. The sequence goes on along the minus strand of JAQZBX010029363.1, from coordinate 15,116 downwards.
AAGTCCCAGTTTCCATCTCATTTACCAATTCAATTTTATAAAAGATAAAACAATGCAATGAAAATCGTACAACTGAAGGAAAACTGGAGCATCGTAAATATTCACTACATTCTCAGCACCAAATTTTGGTTGTCAAATAACCGGCCAAAACTGCTGAGCACCAGAGGATCATCAAATTCTTTTAAAATTGTGTGCATATAACTCCAAGGAGAAAGAGCTGAATGAATGCACAAATAATATACCAAGTCGCTTATCCATTCATTGTTTCATTAAGTATAAATTGAATGCAAACAATATTCTAAGGAATGTGAGCATCATAAATCTGAATATGACATGGCCTTTTGAATACTTATACATATATTTTAATTACAGAAGTAATCCACGTACTAATAGAAAACGTAAAAAATGAAGATATGGAAGAAGAAGAAAGTAAAAATGAACATAGTATAAATACAGATATAGATAAATATACAAATATAATTAATATTGTGTTCAATGTATCATACAGCCTTTCCTTTTTTCCACTCATATGAAAACATAAATATACTTCAAACATTTGGATTATATTTACATATCTTTTATTAAGCTGCTTTTTTTCTCTTACTGTAAAATACATGCCATTAAATAGTTAATGCAAAGGCTTTATAGTAATTTATTAAATAGATAAAACACATTTCTCTTTAAATGGTCCACTATCTTTGGACCTTTAGACTGACTTGTCGACTTCTATATTATGAACAATTAGTCTACACATTTTTTAGATTGGGCAATCCTTCCTGTAAAACTTTATGAACATGAACCTAATACATAAATATTTATTTATAAATGATATATCACTCTATATAGGTTTAATTTACTAAATTAATTTCAATTCCTTGTTCTGGAATTGTGTAATGGACTAGATTTTGAAAAAAGACTGAAAAATTTCTGCCGAAAAAGCTCTGTGTTCCCTTAAAGTCTATTTTTATGCTTTGCTAGCTTGGGTTTGGAGTAGTCTTCACTGCAGAGAAAGTTCTGCTCTACCACAAGGCATGACTGTTCTGGGATCTCTGCTAACTGTCTCATTCAATTGTTTAGGATTCTCCAACTGGTCTGGTCATGGATTAAATGTTCTTTTGTCTGTGTGACCTCTGGGCATTAAGCTTACCACTCTTTGGTCATTTTTCTTCCAGCCTTGTAAAGGTTCACTCTATGTATGATCTGCCTAGTGCTCAGCAATGTCTCAAGGGTATCCCTAGACAGATTTCAGGTACTCTTTCACATTTAAACTCCTTCCTTTGTAGTTCTCTGTCCCACAACTTCCAACCCCCTCAGCCTCACTAATTTCCTATCTTGATCTCCTCAATTCAATGAGGTCTTTACTGAGGTCTTTCTGGAGTTCCCCTCCTTATGCCTGTGGTCCAAAAATTGACTCCAGGCAAAAATCTGATTAACAATCATAGAACTCACCTCAGTTGTGTCCTTTCGCTCAGGGATCATAGTCAGGTGCTGCTTGTTATCCGAAGTCTGCAAACAGTTGTTTCACATATTTTCCCTATTTTTCTAATTATTTATGACAGCAGATTAAGTGCAGGCCTTGTCACCACCTCGTGGCTGGAAGCAAAATTCCATCCATCTAAATTTAAGAACATAACAAAAGTCATTGCACATTTTTTCTTGCACATCTGTCCATTTTTATCTTTCAGTTTTGCTCTGATATAATTTTCTTTTGGTTTGAGGACTTACTTGGCCAATTTCTTCAGAACAATACCCCGGTTGGTAGAAATACCCTGCATTTGCACATCAGATTATATCAATCTTTTACCCTCAAGTATCTTCGATGGGTAAATAATCTTGCACGATGGCTCTGTAACTGAATTATATGCCAATATTGTCCCTCTGTCTTCCAGCTTCCAGTTGTCCCAACTGTCTTTCAGTCCTTCCAGGATTGCAAATAAAGGGATTCCATTTATGTGTATTACGACAGGGTTCATGATCAATTTGTTAAAGAAGAGTCGATATTAAATAGCTTGATCTTATTACAAATTATGTCATTAGTAAAGGTAGCGCTCTGAGGAAACTGTTTCTTATTATTCTTGTGTAAGTTTTCTCACCTATCAAATGAGTCTATGATAGTAGGTACATCAGAAGATTAATGTGAAGATATGTATAGATTCACATATAGATATGTGAAGATTTTATATATAAATGCTTAGAATATTCACTGGTACATAGGAACTATTCAATTAATGTCTCTTTGCCATAAATCGGATTAACCCATCTTTCTCTGTGAACAGATTTCCTTTACCACTGATTACACTGAGAAAAAGCAGCAACCAAGCATTCTGCCTCACTTTTGCAAACTGAGGCCCAGCATAAAGGAGCCCAAACTTTCTTGTTCTCCATTATTTAAAAATGCCATTGTTGGTAGTTGAGCACATTCTTTTAAAAGTTTATTTTCTCTTTTTTGGTTACAAACACGTTTACTTGAAGTGCTGTATGAAACAGCCAAATGTGGAAACAATCCAAATGTCTAATAAGTGGGGAAATAGTTGATATAGTCTCTCAACAGAATATAATGAAGTCACTATAAAATATTTTCATAAAACAAATGATAACATATGGTTATACTGGTGATATAGTGTTAAATCATAAAACATATATATCTTATATATGTATATATGCAATTATATGCTATTATCTCATAAATCTATACGAGTATTCAAAGATAGTCATAAATCACAGTATTACAAAGTAACTTTCCACGTACTCATTTTTTTGCTTCATTATATTTCTTTCAAAAATTTAAAATGAATGTGCATTATTTTTAAATTGAGAGAAAAAAGTTGTTTGGGCCACAGTAATTCTAGGAAGTTATTTATTCTCTGTCTATGCCTTGGTCCTTCTAGTCCTGTTGATCCTCTAGGCATATTTTTGGTCCCAGGTATGGAATCAAACAACTTTTTTTGCTATGTTCTTAAATACCCACACATAAATGTACACACATACACATACTCACATACACACGCACATATATTTGCATTACTTTTGTTCTCTTATGTAATTCTACCATATGGTTTCTAAGCACTTTGCTCTTTTTCTTGTTCTCTTCTGTCTCCTTTTGTAAGTCTTTGGGAACATCTCAACGAAGAAGTGGAGGAGATAATTTGTTTTTTATTGTGTGAAAAGACTGACGAATGAAACAAGACAGCTTAAAAACAATCTTCTTTGCTGCAAAGTTTAACTAGGTACATTTCATAACCAAAGACAAATCTTATTTGTAAAGAAAGAACAGCTTTTCCCTGGTAATGATTTCTTAAATTCTGACTTTCCATTTGGTGCATTGCCAAAATGTCTTCAAAATATTTCATGTTGCCAGAATCACCACATTTCTCCCATGCTCATTTTGAGCTCTAATTCCGGCATCAATTCAGACCATCAAACTCCATATACAGTAATTTTGTGGCCACCGATATTCCTTGAATTAAGCAATGACAAGGTAAAATGCCTGATTCAGTACAGATTTTTAATCAGTTACTTATGGATTTTCCATGCTTTCTCAAAATTCTACTAGTCATTTTCAGTAAAAAAGAAGTTCCAGAATTATCCACCATGATTTGATGTCTGTCATTAATTTTTAATGACCATTTCCTATTAGGGGATATAATTATGGATGAGGGTGATTTGAGTGTTCTTTTTCCCCCTGTAAGGTTGACCTCACAACCAACACTAGGGCATGCCTTTGTTACTCCTATTGGGAATATACACTCAGGTATTTTATAAATTGTGCATTATTTTATGTTTAGATGAACCCATGTTAAGTCTATACTCTGCTCTCATTTAAAAAAAAATTAGAACATTAAGATTCTGACTGGTTGAGAAACATGGCCGAACTCACATAATTTAGATATGGAGGTGCCAGCTCCCTCCATTGTGTCTGACTCCTGGTCTCCTGCTCTTTCTACCATGCCCCCAACCTCTCTTAAGAGTTCAGTCACCTTCTTCCTCCAACCACTTACATTCACACCAAACACTGACCCCACATTAATCTCCACACAGCATAGTTCTGAGAATACTAGTCTCCAGCTCACAAGTCATTAAGAACCCCATATTGCCTTCAATGCTTCCCAAAGCATGGTCCCCAAACCAGCCTTGCAGACTTAGATTTCACTCTTTTTAGAACACATACATATATTCCAATCAATTCAGACTGTTATCCCTGAACATATTCTAGTCTTTTTTGCCCTCATATTTTTTCCAATGCATTGACTCAGACAGGTAAGCTCTGATATGCGCCACAACTCTCAAGATTATTTCAGTCTTTAAACTTCATCACAAATACCATCATATCAGTGGAGTTTATTTGATTGTCTCTCATAATCCAGTACACTTTTGACACTTTTAGTCCCAAATTATATGATGATTATTTGTGCACATTTTATGTTTTTAATTTTATACCCCATCTTGTATGAAAAATATTTTTCTTTCACAGATGCCAACAAATATGAATATTAAAATATGAAATAGTTTAGAATGAGCTCTTGACTAATCTACCTCCTACTTCTTGAGCATAGGTATTCTCTGTCCCTCACATCCTACCTCTTGATTTTTTTAAACAGAATCTGGTTAGCAGTATGATTCAAGAAATGTTTGTTAACTTCAACTTAGTTTTTTCTTTTTAAAGTGTTCCCTTAAAAATGAAGATAGACTACAAAACACAATTAAATGTGTTTTTAATAGTTCAGGCTTATCTCTTTCACTCTATTGTTTTCCTTTAGTGATCAACGCCCTCCTCAGAAGTTCTACTTAGTTCAAAATTGGGACAAATCTGATACTTAAATTTACAATATTTACTTAAACTCATTTTTACCAGTGTGTGAAATTTCCATTTTAATGATTTATTTTTATTGCATAATGACACAAAGAATGTATTCACTACATGGCGTTGGAGACGATAATTTTGCAAGAAAATTTTTTTCTTTATCTTTGAGCCATACTATTTATCATGGTTATAAACAATTTTGGGATAGATAGGAATTAGGAGACTGTACTTATATCCTTCCTCTCCACCACATGCATAACTCAGAGGATTTTGTGGTTCCAGAAATGATTCACTCGGTGTTCTCTCACCAAATTTTACTACCAGTCTTGCTAGTGGTCCATCTCTTTCCTTCCTACAGTCACCTCACAGGCCAGCGTTTCAATCTTATGCCTGCTAATGCTCTGGAAGGAAGAGTAAAGTAGCCACTGGCCCAGCATGCCTGGGTTAGTGGGCCGGCCCCAGAGAGTACAGCTCCCACACGGTTTGCCCAAGGCTATTCCACCTCCCGGGAGGCCCTCAGGCTAATGGACATGTCTCCATCTTGGTCCAACGCGGGACAATTCTGAAGAGCCATTTTTTTCCTGGAATCTAATTCCCTGTGTGCTATAGATTAGGTTTCTTGAGAAGCATAATCTATGAAGGAGTTTTACCTACAGAATATTTATTAAGGAATGCCCTTGGGACCAACATTTGTGGAAGAAAGGAGGACAGAAGGAAACTAAGTGCACCAAGTGTTTGTCCCTGTATGTGCATATGTGTGTGTGTCTGGTGATTAAATAGTTTCTGTTCAAAAATCATGATTTGGAAAAAAGGTTAAAAAATTTGGTCTTGATTATATCAAAGTCATAGTATTTTCATTTCCACATAATATTTTGGGGTTGCTGAAATTTGGACTTATCTTGTGCTCCTCATGATGTATAGTCATTCATGTGACTTTAAGAATGCCTGTTTTTATACTTCCTTATTATCTCTCTCTTTACCCCTGGCATATAAGCCACATGAGGCCTTGGCTGACTATTCAGCACATAGATGAATAGGTGTCACATAGAATGTACTTAATTTACAATTGTTGAATCAATTAATATGTAACATTGTGTTTCCTTTGGTTGTGTGAAATAACTGCTATCCATGTATAAGCGGTCTTTATGATCTGTGATTATTTTTCATGGCTGTCTGCTCACCTTAAACAAATTAGATAGCACATTGCCCTGAGATTTGTTAGATGATTATTCCCAGAAAGGCAAATACTTAAAATTTAGGGTCACATCTGCAGTAGAAGTTGCTAAACTAAATGCCAAGACTGTCAAAATCCAGTTCCTTGGGAAATGTTAAGTTGTATATGTTACCAGCAGAACATTTTTTTAAAAAAATCCAGTCCTTTGGGATCGAAGCACTGGCCAAAAGAATAGATCAAAGACGGGGCTATGCTGAAAATGTACCACAACTTGCATGGTGCCATGTTCTCCTAACTGCATGGTCCTTTCACTGTGGTACCTCTCCCCCACCGCCTTCCTTTATGTTATTGTAAATAAACATCCACATCATCAATACAGTTCATTTTGAACATTAGCTTTAATCAGAGAAAGAACATTAAATTCAGAAGAAATCATAGCAGGCTTTTTCCAGACAGCTTGTAGGAGAGCAGAAAGGATGACTATGGATTATTTTATATTCTTCCTGATAAAACAATTTTTTCCAATAATAAATATAATCATTGTTCTTTATAGAAAATACAGAAAACTATTAAGAGGATATTTGCTCCCTTATTCCCACTAATATAACAAAAGCATTATTTATTTTTAGCATTTTGATGTTTTTTCTTATAGTCTTTCGCAGGTGCCTCTGTGTGTGTGTGTGTGTGCCAGGAATGGATTTCTTCAGACCTCTTAAAGAATAAGTAGTGCCAGCTTTTAATTTGTCTAATCAAATCAGCTCTAACTTGCGTTCCCTCTCCTCAGTGTTGAGAGAAGTGCCGTTTTCAGGATTCCCTATCAAGTCCTTTTATCACAGTGACCTCAGCATTTCCATCCACCCAGAAAGCCTGGAGGCCCCTGGTCTTCTCTCATTATTCATGTCTCCCTACCTTTGGGCTTCTGGCCCAGGCATATGGAATCTGTTTGACATTTTCTCTGGAAATTTGACAGCCTTTGAGTTAAGCTTGATTGCCTGAGACCTTCACCTCAGCTCTTAGAAGCTCTGATTGGTTCCCAAATACTTTCTCTTAGATATATTTTGTATTTTCACCTAGTTTTCAAGCAAATTTATAATTCTGAGGAGAACAACCTTTGAAATATTTATCTGTACTTTTACGATAATGCTTTCTCTTTTTCAAAAACAATTTTATAAATCTCCAGTTGGAGTTATCCTCCAGGATAGAAAGAAATTTTCATTTACTAATATGCAAGTTTGTGGCTTTTATCAGCCTAATTGCTGGTCAGATCCTCTCAGGTTTTCAGCAGGATGGCACTCTGTTGTACATGGTTCCTAATGATTTCCCTGTGTTTGCAGAGTTCTATTTAGTGCCACTTTGCTATTTGAGATGAGATCATCTCTTACCTCAATTGTGTGAGTATCTAACATGCTGAGTGAATGGCATAAAGACATTTTATTACCACTGTCATAAGAAAAAAAAAATAGCTAATGAAAGTTGTTAATGGGAGAAAGTATGGGAGGGATGCGGTGTAGTATATGGGAATCCCCTCTATTTTACATGTAACATTTATGTCATCTAAAGCTTCTTTAAAAATAAAGAAAAAAATAATTTAAAAAAATAGTAAAGAAGGTTTAGAAATCCCCTCTCCCTCACATCTTTCAGAGAGCTTCCAAGCATTACCAAATTGACTTCTCTTCTTTATCCATCACTCACAGAGAAGAGGAATGTCAAAAGACAAAAAATCAGCATATCTCAAGAAAAGCAGCAGGTCTGATGTTCATGAGAAATGATGAACCAGCAGACACTCTAACTCCCATGCCAAAGAGCTAGAATGATGGCTTTGCAAACGAACAAAAGGACTGTGAGAAGCTCAGAAAGCAATAGAAATTGTTGACTTTATAATATTTGGAGAAAAGTTCAACCAGATTGAAAGAGGGCTAGTGAAGGGATAGGACACAGCGTGAAGGAGAGAGTTTTTGGTTTGCTCTTTTCTCTCAGCAACATTGTTGTGGGAAGACTACTGGCTGAAAAGCAACAGCATGGCCCTTGAGGCTGATGAAGTAGAGAGAAGTTACAAATAGGTGCAGATAGACTGACAGACATTTAAGCACTGACTCCATCCTAAAATCTCCTTCTATACCTCAAAGACAGGATGATTACAACTGAGGAAGATCGCCTTTGAAAAAGAGCAGCACAGGGAGCTGATGTAGCTCAAGTGGTTAAATGCCTGCTTCCCATGTATGAGGTCCCGGGTTCGATCCTAGGTACCTCCTAAAAACAAAATAAACATACAAAAAAGGAAAAAACCAACTTTCATTGGGGAGCGGATGCTGGATGTAGCTCAGTGGTTGAGCGCCTACTTCCCATGTACGAGGACCTCTTTAAAAAAATAAATAAAATAACAGCATAGGGACAGATGTGCAATATTATAATGTCAGGGAATTTCTGCCTTGAGATATAGCCTCAGTCTCTTAAATTTATCACAAAGAGCTTAAGATAGTCACAGAATTTAGCAAAACCCTTTCTCAGCACACATCACCAGCTGAGAGAATATGAGCTCACAGGAAAAAATGTGAGGCATTTTTAAAGAGCACAGCTACTACAAAAGAAATATAAGCTGAATCAACTATACCAGACAAAATAAAATTAATAGAACATAAAACTGCAGAATTTAAATCAGTCTCATTGAATGCTCTCAGAGATAAGGAAAAATTAACAGTTATGAAGGGGAACTAAGGGGCTATATTGTATTATATTAATTTATTTTTAATTATTATTTATAATACTGAGGAATAAATAACTAAAATAGATTGGGGAAGAGTAGAATAAATTCAGTTAAAGGCAAATCAATGAACTCAGTTCAGATTGTGATACCTTTTCTGGAAGGTGGCAGGAAGGGATAAAAAGATGGACAATGCGGAAAAACATTTAGAAATATTGGGGACAAAAGAAGTACATCAAAATCTATACAATTGGAGTACCAAATGAGTAAAAAATAAAAAAATAAAAAAAAGAAACATTGTAAATTTCCAAGAATAAGAGACAAAAATTGCAGGTTGGGAAGGCTTCAGAACACTAAAAAAATCACTTCTAGAAATATTTTTGTGAATTTTAAGCAAATAAAAGATAAAGTGGGGAAAACAATTTTCCCTAGACAACAAATTTCATCAGATCAAACTAAAACTCACAAAAAGCAATTTTGATGCAAGAAGAAGTTTAATAGTATTTTAAAAAACAATTTATTGAAGTATATCATTCATACATGAACATACAGGAACTATAAGTGTTCAGTAAACATTGCGAACTTATGAAACAAACATGCATAACATCAAACAGGGCTCCCACACATCACCCCACCACAAATACTTTACATTGTTGTGAATGTCTCCTCCAATCCTTACTGGGACTCAATCCTCGGAACCTCCGATGTGGGAGAGAGGTGTCTTATTGCCTGCGCCACCTTAGTTCCTGGTTTTTTTGGTGCGTCTCGTCTTGGCTCTCCCTTGTGTCACTCTCCTGTTATGTCATCGTCTTGCTGTGTGGCTTGCGGGGTCTGATGGTGCATCCACGCATGAGGCCTGGGGGGCTCACTCACTCGTGGGGCCTGGTGGCACACCTGCTTGCAGGGCCTGGGGTGCTCACCCGCACACAGGGCCTAATATTTTTCTTTTTCCATTTTTACCAGGAGGTCCTGGGGATCGGACCCAGGTCCCTCCATATGGGAGACGGACACCCAACCATTTGAGCCACATCTGTCCCCCTGCTATATCTCTTAAGGTTGACCAAAGATACCTAGAGTTACAGTCTTTTCCCATACAGGATGGTCATATAATAAATCAGGCTTAGTTTATCACCAGCATTCTAAAAACCAGACCTAGGGAGAAAAACTAGGTCTGGAGGACACATGCATGGTTTCTAATATAGCAAATGTTTAGCCTACCCTGATTATCACAAAATCAGGACAGCGAGAATATTCGTATAGTAGTATTTTTGAAGTGTTTAAATAGAATAACTTTAAATCTCTAGCTTTTCATCCAACTGAAGTACTGAAATAAGAAGTTAAAATAAAGGCTTTTTCAGCCTTGGGTATCAGATGGTTTACTATGCCAAGATCTGAAGGAAAAAAAAAAAAGAGTTTAACAATATGTGGAAAGAATATAATAAAGGAAATAGGGTAAGTGAAGATGAAAAGATAAAGGGAGAGAGGAAGCACATGTAAAGGGGAGTCACCAGCACCGTACAGATTTAAAAAAAAAGAATGCTATCTATAATGATTAAACAAGTTACAGCTGAGAAAATTAAATGGTAAGCTACAACAAAAAATTGTGTGAAAGTAATTCTGAATCTCTTTAAGGGGGAATGTTTTGGTTTTTACCTCTCATGTTCATTTCTTAGGGACTCCTTGGAATAAATGTTTCCTAAAGTTTGAGTTACGATTTCTTGCAACCTGCATGCAAGCAAGCACCCAGACAGTTAGAAGGCTACTTATTGTCTTAAAAGGGGTCAACACTGGAAGGCTACTAAATCAGAGATGATAATGCATATACATCAATTTTTAAAAAATGTAAGGTTATAAGTTGCAAGAAGCATATTGCACATGATCTGTGTTTATATTAGTTTTATGTTCATTGTTCAGTGTAATTAAACTACTGATGCTTTATTATTTCTTGCTTCTGATAAATGAACTTAAATCTATAAATTTCATTCTAAGCATAGCTGTAGCAATAGTTCTATCAATATCTCTCAGGTCCAAATGTTGGCAATTTTCCTCATGATTTTCTGTTTAACCCATAGATTATTCTTTTCATTTTTTTCTAGTTTTTAGACCAACACAATTATAAATTTTCTGTTATTTGTTGATTATTTTTATCCATAGAAAATTAATAAAATGCAACCTATTTCTTTGCAAAGATCAATAAACCAGGAAAACTTCTGATAAGACAATTCAAAGGATGTAAAGAAAGAAGCAGCCAAATTTTAAATATGCATAAAAAAGAGAAATAATCACAGGTACCAACCATTTTAAAAATGCAAACAAGCATTCACCAATAAAATCTGAAAATGTATATAAAAATAAATATCTTTCTTACAACATATAAACCAGATTCAGAAGTTCAGAAGTAAAAGAAATAAAAACTTGAATATAACAAAAACTATTAAAGGCATTAGAATGTTATTCCAAAAAAAAGAAAAAAAAAAAAAAAAAAGAATCTGCCCTAGATAGCTTTCAGGGGAGTTTGACAAATTTTCAAGGAACATGATTCTTGAAGCTATCAAAACAAAAAAAATAGACAGAGATGGAAAGTTGACCAATTAACATTAATCTTGATTTTAATGTCAGATAAAAATATTATAGGAAACAAATGACAGGTCAACTTCATTTATGTCAATAGATGTAAAACCTATTACTTAAATAACTTAAACAATATATTAAGTATATTACAGCATGGTAAAGGAAGGTTTGTTTCAGTAATACAAGAATGGTTTAATATCAGAAAATTTTGTAACTAAATAACTAAAATAGCTAAATACTAGAGAAATATTGAAACTAAATAAAATGAAAATATCACATAAAAATTTTAAAAGAGGCTAAAAAAAGATTGTTAAAGAAATCTCTGTTAATGTAAAAAAAATCAGAAAAATTAGTAATAGAAGGGAAATTATTTAACTGATTAAAATTTTGTGACAAAATAAAAAGTATCATACATGAAGGATAAACTTAGTATTTACTTAATATTGGAGACAAGATAAGGGATCCCACTAAATACTGTTCAACAGCACTTGAGACCCAACAAAATAAGAAGGCAAGAGGAAAAAGCTCATGATTTTTAAAATAATCTTACTATCCATTTAGACTATTTTATGGAATCTGTAAAGAGACACTCAAACTCATTGAGTTTTAGTCACCAGAAAAATGCAAATAAATTGTAATAAGATTTATAATTTTATACCTAGAAGATTGATAAAAATTATAATGCTAAGTAATGCCAAGTAATGTGGGGTACAGGAAGAAGAGGCAGTAACATCTCTTATGCAGTATTTATTTCTGGAAATATAGACAGATGAAGCATTCTGAAGAACAGTCCTTTACTAATTAGTCAAATTTCTCTATTACCCAAAAAACCTGTGCCCCTGAATATACGTCACTAAGAATTCTCCGAAAGCCCCACAAGAAGACATGAATGAGCATATTTTTTGAAATGATTTTTGTGATGGTAGGGAGATGGTATTGTTGATATTCATTTGTGAAGTGCATTGGTAACCAGAAAATATATAAAACAGCAAATACAGTAATGACTGTATTGTGGCTGGGATTAACCTGATAAAACTGCAGAAAGTGTTTATGGACAAAAATTTAAACACTACTAAGGACATTAAGGAAGACACGTAGAAAGAAAAGAATAATTACCCTGTAAGAAAGGCAACATCTACAAAATCATGGCAATGAAAAAAATGAAGCACTTGTAAAGAAAAAGGTAACTAGATTAGAGAAATAGACTATTTATATAAATCACTTTAGATATTTGAGAGACATCGGATAGGGATTTCTGTTTAGATTTCAAGTCTTTTAATGCCACACTTCTTGGGACCATACATGGTAAAATCTGGGATGTTCACTGCTCAACCATGCACAGAGGCCATAGTAAGCTTTATTAGCATTCCATTACAGTCACTCAGGTGCCCTGTTTCCAGAACTCTTCCTGGCTCTTCTCCCACGTATAATGGTTTCATGTATGAGGTGCTGTTTGCATATTCAATGTACAACATTGTATTTCTTGCAGATGCTTTCTGAAAGTTTTAGCCTTCAATTGGATAATAAAAGACAGTACCGACTAGGGCAGTGGGAATAGCAGTCTGTGTAGCTCAAAACTCATTACTAATGAAGTTACCAATTACCAATTAATTATAATGTATTACCAATGAAATGGTTTCCCAGCTTTTAGTTTGAAAAGAGCTTTTAAGGTTAAGATGAACATCATAATGGGAAGATTAAAATCTTATTTATTTCATGTATATTATGTGTCAAATGACCATTAGAGCAAGTTGGCCAAGAGAAATTTCACTTTTGTATGTTTTTTTCTGCATAATTATAAATGGCACCCCATTTAATTCCAAAAGATATCCTGGTTTGTACTTGAAATTATATGGTCATCTTAATCATAAGTGAACCAATCATTTGTTTTCCATTTTAGTTAAACTAAAGCAAGCTCTGTCTTGGAGTGTCCCAAGTCAGTGTATTATTTCTCTTCTTTTTATACAGAGTTGAAGGACAAAAGAAATTTCAAATGATAATGAGGTAGAAATAAGAACCATTTATATGTGTATTGCAAAAACTGGCCTTCAGGTGATAGAAGGAACCTATAATCCAATATATTCTTTATTTTTAGGGCTCTAACGGAGGAATTGAAAATGAACAGTTTTACGTATACTTAAGATTTCATTCTGGATCCCTAGAGGGAAAATATGCTGCTTTTGAGTTCTTAAAGTGTCAAAATCTATCAAAAGAATGACTTTTGCTGTCCTGAGGATAATTTTACAGGAAACCATAAATGCCTATTGAGAAACTCCCTTGATGAAATAGGGATTTATTTGTTCCAGTAAGATTTGCAGGTGATGCAGTAGGTTGATCCCATTGTTTTTATAAAAATCTCTTTAAGATTGATATTTTTGAATGCTAGAGTTCTAATTTATCATTTGATTTTGGGTGCTGATAAGAAAGGTGAAAACTAGGCAAATACAAGCTAATTTATTATAAATGAGAGAGAAGACACCAATCTTTTAAAATAGAAGATGTCAAACTAATACAAGCAGATACATCCTCCTCCAGTGGGGATAGGGATTTAATTCCTACACCCCTCCCACTGAAGATACACTAGACCTAGTGACTGCCTTCTAAAAATTGAACAACAATTTGTAAAATAGTAACTTTAAACTGGAAAAATCTGAAAACCACCACTTAACCAAGTGATGAGGTTAACATTATCAGTAATGTCATATGGAAATTGTGTTAGTCCCATATATGATGTGACAAGGGCATTTTACCAAAAATGATAACCCCAATCTAATCAAGAAAAAATTATCAGATAAACCCATATTATGGTTAATTCGACAGGGTACCCAGCAGTATGCCTCAGGAATGTCAAGGTCATGAAAGATAAAGAAAAGGAGAGAGAGAACCTGTCACAGACTAGAGGAGTCAGGGGAGAAATGACAACAAAATGTAGTGTGATGTGGTTTGGATACTAGAACAGATACTATTGGGGATAACTGGTGAAATCCAAATAAAGTTGGAAGTTTGTTTGATAATAATGTACCAATGTCAATTTTTTAGATTTGACTAATATTCTATGATAATGTAAGATGTTAGCAATAGAGGAAACCAGGTGAGGGGCATACAGGAACACTCTGTATTATCTTTGTAAGTTTTCTATAAATCTAAAGTCATTCTAAAATATAATGTTTATTTTAAAAATCTAATTTATGTATATATTTCAATCTGATAGAGACTAGGAGTTGTAAATAATGTTAAAACTGGAAGAATTAGCAGAACTCATCATGAATAGTTTTGGTGTTTTCTGGAAAAATGTAAAATAAAGTAGATTAATTAGAATGCATTCCTTTTTAAAGAAAAATATTCCAAATGTATATTTGAGGAAAGCATTCTTTCTTTCTAACTTCTATATTACCTTATCCATCTACTGTGGATTGCAAAAATGGTCAAAATATCCTTTCAATCTTGGTGTATTTGCCCCTTTCCAGTGTGACTCTTTTGTTCTTCCCATCAAGAGATGGAGACTATTTCTCCAACCTTCAAATCTGGGCATGGCCACATGACTTGCTTGGGACAAGGGAACATAGACAGTTCCGGCACAGGCAGAGGCTTTAAAACTGCTTGTACGTTGGTGTTCGCCATCTTGAAAATCTGAGTTGGCAGGATCCTGGACTAACCTTCTTGAGAATGAGGGACCAGGTGAAAAGAGGCTCATCTGACAACCAGCACAGACTGCCAGCTATGTGGCTGATGGCATCTGGAACATCCAGATCTAGTTGAACCACTGGATGACAGCAGCCCCACAGCACTCCTAAGCAAGGCTAGCAGAACCACCCCAAACAGCTCAGGCCAAATTGCTGATTCACTGAATAGTGAAAAAAATACATGGG
>JAQZBX010029362.1:0-27338 GCA_029593785.1 Cabassous unicinctus | reverse complement strand
GTGCCGGCAGCAGCCGCCGCTGCTGATTAAAAACTCACGGTTCTGGTTCTGTCGTCGCGATTTCTCTCTTTTGTCCCTCTCTCCTCTCGGTGGTATGCAGTCTTTCCCTGCTGTCCTAAACCCTAGAAGATCTATTTTGGGTCTGTTTCAGCCTGTTCTCTAGGTATTTTTCTGGAGAAGAGATTCCTGTGTGTTACTAGTCAGCCATCTTCCCGGAAGTCCCATTGTGTAACTTTTGATATGTTGTGTTTTCATTTTCATTCAGTCTTAAATACTTAGATTTCCCTTTTGATTTCTTCTTTGACCCATGGACTATTTAAAGGTGTATTATTTAAGTAATCCCCATAAACGTAATATTCAGGATTATAGATATATCATTATTGGCAGGAGAAACTACAGGATAGAATGTCACTATATTTTGTTCGTATTTAGGTTCAAAGAAATAATTTCTTACGTATATTCTTAATTTATTCTCTCACCAAGTATATTATTTAGTTTCTAAATATTTGTGGAAATTTCAGAGTTCTTTCTGTCAGTGACTTAAAATTTATTTCCGTTGTGGTCAGAGAATATCCTTTGCATGTCTTGAATCCTTTTAAATCTATTGAGACTTATTTAATGGCCCTAATTTGGCTTATCTTAGTAAATGTTTTATGTGCACATGAAAAGAATGTATTTCTGCTCTTGTTGGGAGGAATGCTCTATAAACATCAGGTCAAATTGGTTGATGGCATTGTTCAAGTCAATTATATATTTGCTGACTTTCTACTTTTTAAAAATCAACTACAGAGAGAGAAGTGATGAAATCTCCAACTATAATTGTGCCTTTGTCTGTTTCTTCTTTCTGGTTTAACAGTTTTTGCTTCACTTAATTTAAAGCTCTGTTGTAAGGAAAATAAACGTTTAGACTTGTTATGTCCTCCTGATGAATTGATCCCTTAATCATCATGAAACTATCTTCTTTATCTTAGTAATAATCTTTGCTATAAAATCTACTTTGTCTTACTTAACATAGCTACTCCATGATTCTTTAATTAGTGCTAGTATGTATATCTTTTTCCTGCTTCTTGCTTTTAATCTCATTGTGCCTTTATGTTTAAAGTGCATTTGATGTAGGCAGCACAGCTGAGTCTTACTTTTTTATCCTACCTGACTATATCTGCCTTTTAGATGAGGTGTTTATATTTATATTAAATGAGATTATTGATATGGAGAGGCTTAAATCCATCATTTTGCTATAAGCTTTTTATTTGTCCCATCCATCAGTTCTTCTCCCTCTTTTTTTTTTTTGGCTTTCTTTTAAATTAATTGAATATTTTTATAAATCTTTTTCAATCTCCTTTTTTGGCTACTAGCTATAACTTTTGTTTTATTATATTAGTGGTTGCTTTAGGATTTATAGTATAACACTTTTAACTTATCACTGTCTACCTTCAAGGGCTATTATTTCACTTCACATATAGAAGAAGAAGCTTACAATCATATACTTAAAATTTTTTTCTTGTTCCAGCTTTTAAGCTATTTTTTTTGCATGCCTTTTACTTATACATATGTTTAGCCTTCCCAATGCATTGTTGCTATTTTTGTTTAAACAGCCAATTACCTTTTAAAGAGATTTTAATAAGAAAAAGTCTTATATTTACACATACAGTTACCCTTTTGGTGCTCTTCATTCCTTAGTGTAGATTTCATAGCTCCATCTTGTATCCTTCTTCCTGAAAGGATTTTTTGAACAGTTTTTGCATGTGAGTCTACTGTCAATGGATTCTTTTAGTTTTTATAGTCTGAAAACATCCTTATTTCACCTCAGTTTTTGAAAGAGATTTTTGCTGGTATGACATTATAGGTTATCAGCTTTTTTTCTTTCAGTACCCTAAACATATTGCTAGACTGTCTTTGCTTTTGCATTGTTCCTGGCAAGAAATCTGCTGTCATCCTTATTTTAGTTTATCTGTAAGTAATGTTTCATTTTTTCTCTGGCTATTTTTTAATATTTTCTCTTTATCACTGGCTTTCAGCAATCTGATTATGATGTACCTTGGTATAGTTTTCTCATTTTTTTGTGCTTGTGGTTCATTGGGCTTCTTGGATCTCTGGGTTTATAATTTTCATCAAGTTTGGGAAATTTTCAGCCATTATTTCTTTAACTATTTCTGTCCTCCCTCCCCTCATTTGGAGCTCCAATTATACATATATTAGGCCACTTGAAGCTATCCCACAAGTCACTGATGATCTTTTCATTTTGGGGGGAAAGATTCTTCTTTCTCTGTGTATTTCATTTTGCTTGCCATGTCTTCAGGTTCACTAATCATTTTTTCCATAATGTCTAATCTGCCACTAATCCCATCCTGTGTATTATTTCATTTGAGATATTGTAGTTTCCTCCTCTTGAAGTTCATTTTGGGTCTTTTAAATGTTTTATCTACCATATCTTTACTTAACTTTTTGAATGTAGGGAATGTAATTGTAGTAATTGTTTTAATGTCCCTGTCTGCTAATTCTAACATCTGTGTCAGTTCTGGATTGGTTTTGATTAATTGGTTTTTCTCCTAATTATGGGTAGCATTTTTCTTCTTCTTTACATGCCTGGAAAATTTTTATTGGATGCCAGAAATTTTACCTTGCTGGCTGATAGATGTTTCTGTATTCCTCTAAATGTTTTTGAGCTTTGTTTTTGGGACACAGTTAAGTTACCTGGAAATAGTTTGATCCTTTAAAGTCTTGCTTTTATTTATTTTTTAGATGGGACCAGAGTGTCAAGGTAAAGGCAAGACTGAGATTTGGTCAGTAAAGAAACATTGAGTTTTGTTAGATTAAAACAGTCCATTACTCATATATACAGTGAAAGCAAGAATAGCCAAAAGTGCAAGCTCCCCATGCCTCTTGCATGGGGAACACTGAAATACAGGGGTCAGATTATTGCAACACAGATGGTCAGGTACCCTGTTGCTGGGAAGCCAATGTCATGCTGCAGCTAAGCAGTTTTATAACCTGCAGCTGAATCCTAAAATGGTTGAAGTATAGAAAGTGTCATACCTCATTAGAACCCAGGAGGCAATGAGAAACTGTCTCATGACAGCTTTCTGGTAGATAGGAATCAAATGGGAAAATGGCTTAGTAGCAGGTCCACACAAGCCCCCTTTTTTGGTGAGGGGCTTCACAAAGCATTCTGCCAAGACTCAGATTAGTTGTGATTCAAACCTTACCTATGTGTCCTATGTGGATATGTACAAGGTTGACAGGGTGATCCATGGAACTGTTCACCAACACAGTGTTAATTTTTCTCAATTCCTGAGGCAAGACTTTTCTGAGTACTTTGCCCAATTTCCCATAAATTGTGAGGTATTCTAGTCTTACTGATGGGAGCAAGTCACATTTCCTGCCCTCCTGTAAGCACTGGGTATTGTTCTTTCTAATCTTTTTGGGTGGTTCTATCACTGACCTTGGGAAGTTTTCTCACATTTATTAACCAATAAGTGCTCTGTTAAATGCTTGAGGGAGACCTGCAGATTTCTGTGCAGTAATCTGTTCTCTGATACTCTTTCCTCTGAAGTCTAGCTACTTTATTCTCCCTGAAATCTCAGCAACATATTCTAAACTCAAAGAGTCTGCCATGTTCCTCCTGGTATCTTCCTCCCTTCACCACAGCTTAATGCCAGCCTCTCATCCTTAATTATTTTCCTAAATTAATCTTTCAGCCTTTACTTCACCCAATCCATCCTGCACCCTGTTGACAAGTTATATTTCTGGATTAAATTTATCCCTTTTAACAAGTCCTTAATTGCTTTTTACTTTCAGTAGGAGATGGCCTTTCACAATCTGACCATGGTCTACTTCCCTGGTTATAACTGCCACCCCTCCTTCCTGCTCCACCCTCATTCTGCTCTAGACACAATAGAGTTAATCACAATACTGAATCTTTGCACATGCTGTTTGCTGTGTCTGTGACACTTTTTCCTTCTCTGTCATATTCCTAACTCATGCTTCCTGAGCCTACTTAAATGTTGCCTACTCTGTAAAGCCTAACTATGTTCCCAGGCTCTCCTATTCCACCCATTCAATCTTTATTTCCTTGTGCTTCCATTATAACATTATATTAAAGCACATATATTATATTGTTAATAATTGTACTGCTTTTGTCTTTCTCACTAGACTGTGAACTTCTGAAGGTTAAGGATTATGTCTCACTCATAGTTTCAAATATCCAGTACCTAGCACTATGTATGCATACAATATCCGAACAAGAAGTACATATTTATAATTCCCATTTCTCCATCAGTAAAATCAATTGCCATAGAGTACTTGAAAGAGATGATGCTACAGCAACAGGAGGCAAGAACCTAACCAATTAAAGATGGAATCCATAACAGATGGCTATTCTTCTGGTTCATTGGGTTGCACACAAATGGTCATGCTCACACATATTTTAGCATAAACACATGCATGTTTACTGAGTAGTAGGCATATGGGTACAGATGTATAGTAAGACAGCAGGGTACTTAGCAACTGGAAGATGCTTCATCACAGACTGAGGACACTTCAAATCTAGTAGGTTGGGGGGTAGAGAAAGAACCTGCTTTGCTACCCTTTGTAGCCCTTCCATGTTTGAGGCTCAGATGAAACTTAATATAACAAGACACAGTTACATTAAGTTGAATAGTATATTTTTCAACTCTGAGTACATCTAAATAAATGCAACTTTTATACTGGTGCACAGCTTCCCTCAAAGGCTTCATAGTCTGGCCATCTCCTGCACAAGAACCCCCATATAAGTCCCCTAACAACATCTGAGAAGTCAAGAAGAAAGAATCTTCTTAGAAGTGTCACAGTATTTGAGTATTTTGATTGTTTTATTTCTTCCATTGGGGCTGTGACTCATTAATTTCTCATTGTAGAATTAAAAATTGTGTATCAGGATGTTACAGGTAAAAGCAAGAGATAGGACTGGACTAGGACAGTGTTTTTCATTTAGTCCAAGGACCATCTGCATCAGACTCATTTGGAGTAGTCATTTTTAAAAAGCAGATTACTGAGCCTATCCTTGCTCTACCAAATCAAAATTTGTTAGAATGGGATTCAGTAATCTGTATTTTAAATAAACTCCTTAGTGGATTGTTACATTTAATAAAGTTGAGCAACAGAGCAGACCCTACATATGGACAATTGAGGCATTCAACTACATCATGAGATGGGTTATAAAAATTCACTTTCAAAAGGCCACACTCTTCAAACCATCACCACAACCATATTTTGGACAATTGTTGTCATGGCCCCTGCCTCTATAACTGTCCAAACTATCACTGTGGTCAATAAGGTTCAAAACTGCTGCTTTCAGGCTGCTGTGTGAATCATTTTGAATTGGCAAGAGAAGCAGGTGACTCTGAGTGATGAATTAAGGATGGATATTTCTAAGTGGACAATATTCTAGGATACTTGACGGTAGAGCAAAGAACATACTTCTGAATTCGGTCTGAATTACACCATTATGTCTGATGCCACTGAATTGAGGTCAAATGAGCAAGGCTTAATTCCTGGAGGTTGGTTAGGTCCTCCTAAGAGACTACTGGAGGTAAAATAAGTGTCACATTTTTATACTTAAGAATTCAGTTTCTTTAGAGCATCTATTACCACAATATGAATAATTAATTAAATGCTTATTACTTATCCTTGCATTTCAGATTAAGAGAAGTTGGCATTTGGAGCATAATATAAAGAGAACATTGGTGCCTTCTCTTCAAGCTTCAAGCTAAAACTTGCATCTATAGACTTTGTCTTTAATTATCTGAATCTGAAATAGATAAGATGATTAAAAGATCACACTTCTCTCTCTTCCTGGTTACCTAACTTTAGTGTCTCTTTGTTTCCATCTGAGTCCAGCTGGCTAAAAGGGCACAGTATTCACTGGGAGCACCCAATCTCTCTGCTCTTATTTCTCATTTCCTCTCTAATTGATCATTTTAATATACCCTAAAAAATTTCTTAGCCCCAGCCCTGGAATTCTCAGCATTTTGCATGCTTTATGTCTTAAGAGGCTAAAACCTCCCCCCTCCTTTGTGAGTATAATATATATATTTTTAAAACAGCATAAACATTTTTATGTAGTGGTTTCCTTACACCAAAAAATAAAATAGTAAAATAAAAAGTGCCCAAAGTCTGGGGGAGGGTTGACTGTATTATAAGTTTGATTAGGGCTATGTAGCTATAGCGGTGACTCCTGTAGATTTTGAGTCTGAACATCTGGTATAGTGACTGTTAAACAATCATGAACTTGAAATGATGCTGTTTCTTCTAATATTTTCAACACCTCTTCAAGGTGGGTGTTGTTATCACTATTTTGTAGATATACTCAGATTTAGAGAGATTAACTGACTTGCCCCAGGTCACACAACTAGAGGATGGTGAATTAAGGTTTGAATCATAGGTCTGCATAGGTCCATGTTATAGTCCAAGTATAGGTTCCAAAGTCCATGTTCTCTGTGTTAGACAATGGACTTGATACAAATGACTGATAAGCAGTGTCTGTGGGATGCTGAGAGCCGAGAGGGAATTTGTCATAGCTAATGTTCCTGTATTCTTAATGGCATGGGTACAATGTCATCGGGTCACATCTTGTAGCTACTTCAGGTTTGGATTTTTTGTATATGGGAGAAATAGAAGCATCTAGGGTGCTGGAGAAGATATCAGTGAGGAGTCTAGAGAAAAGTTTAAAACAAAGGAAACAACAAAGGAATTGGCAGGTAAATTCTGTATAAAAGCAGAATAAATGATTTGTTGTGTGACCATACATAATTCCTGCTGATTAAGCAAGAGTCTACTTTGGAGTCATTTACAAAGATTTGTGAGTTACCTTATGGGTGGGACATTTACCTTTAAAACGTGAGATGCTAAAAAAAGTGAATTTTTAGCTATGATTTTGGATTTACCTACAAGGAATCAAAAGATATAATCCAGTGGTATACAAACTTAAAAATAAAAAAATATTGGAATCCTTGCTCAAAAGTATTTTCCATTACAGGTATAAAGTAAGATATTTAGCACTTTATTTTGGCAATTCACACCTTTCCAAGTAATCACAGAAGATATCAAGTAGTTTTCTAGAATGATCTCCAAGTTATCACTTTAAAAATTTCTATAGTAATCTGCACCATGAGAAGATTCCAAAATGGAAAACTCAAGATGACAATTTTCCTAAATGTATTCAATATATTTTATTAGTCTTGATATTTTTACCCAAACTTTAGTTGATATATTGTTTTGCTTTAGTTTGCACTTTTGAGCAATATGCACTGTTTCCTCCTCCAAACCATTCCTTAGCTAAAGGGCTTTCCTCTTATTGAGTACTTTTTAACCTCTATATTACAACTATGATTTCAGGGTTTAATTACACTTTAATTGTAAAACTAGAGAAATTGAAAAAGATGCTCATTCCGTTTCTGCATTTATTTATACCCCATCTGTTATCTTACTTACGGATATAAAATAATATGCATATAATATAAGATCCACCTCCCTAAGGTTATTATGTTTATAATTGACCTTATATTTTCATTTCAGATGTGCAAATACTGGCATTAGTTTTCTTACATTTAAAAATATTTTTTAAGTTATTTGGCAGATTCTTGTGTTGTTTTAATATATCGTCTAAGATTTTTCTAGCTCTATTCTAAAGCTGATGTTAATAAAAATGAGTAATGATGGATATTGATGACTGGTAACAAGGGTTCATATATTTCATTCTATGGGAGTGCATAAAAACTGGATAATTGACCTGGGCACCTATTTTCCAGTTCCACACCCTGATACTTTTGGGTAAAACACACGCACACATACGTATTTATAGATACATATGTATATGCATATATTTTCCATTTTAACTGTCCTTTGTCTAAATGTAAATTTTCCCTACTTGCAAAAGTATCCCACTGCTCAAAGTGAGTCCTTTATGTATTGAAAGGATACTGCTGTGGACGATTTCCTTTTGAGTTGCTTCCTGGTGGTAGAGACAGCTTTGTATTGAGCTATTCTCATTCTCTCCCATAGTCCCTGGCACAAACAAGAACAGCCATTCACCAGATGCCAAATTTGACTTAGGCACAGAGCATGTGGCTAGAGGATAGGATTCAATTAACTGATTCATATGGCTAAACCCATGACCTAGGATTCACACAAGGGATTGAGGCAAACTGCTATGGAAAATAGTCCTTAAATATTTGGAACTTGCAAAGATATATATATATATTTCTCTTCCTCCAAACTAGAAGCTCTTGCTAATCTATTGTCTCCATAGTGGTATCACAAAACTCTTGAGAGGTATAGAGAGAAAACCATGCTGGATATATTTTCCATACTTTCCTTATTTTTTTTTTCTTTTTCTTCTTTTCCTCTTTCTCCCGCACCCTTCCTTCCTCTCTCTCTTCTTTCTTCTTTCTGTGAATAAGAGTATTTAAATGAAATGTTTAGAATTCATATTAGTTCATCTAAATCCAGTGTAATTGCTACCATATAAGGATATAGATAGAGACAGAAGGAAACAGCAGTTCACAAAAGCATTTTTTCACTTCAAACTT
This sequence comes from Cabassous unicinctus, assembly GCA_029593785.1. Lineage (NCBI taxonomy): Eukaryota > Metazoa > Chordata > Mammalia > Cingulata > Chlamyphoridae > Cabassous > Cabassous unicinctus. The sequence continues at coordinate 18,771 of JAQZBX010029362.1, read as the reverse complement.
TGCCCTGATACACAAACCTTCTTTCTTGGAAGGCACCATAGGAGCCATCTGAGTCAACCGCCCACTCACTACATGGCAGCCCTGCTTGATCCGGCTTCCTTTCCACAGACGAGATGCTCACTATTTCAAAAGGCAGCACATTCTAGTTTGGATGTTTGTGTGATAAGAACCTCTATTAAGTTGAAATTTGCCTCTCCATGACTTCTACCTAAGGATCATGCCCTATAGGAATTACATAAACAAGTGTCATTGCTTCCTTGAAAATCCTCTAGTCCAGACCTCTGAGAACACCTATCATGTCTTCACCAAGTATTCTCTACAACCGGCAAGCATCTCTGCTTCACTTCCCTGTGTTTGCATTGCATTTGATCCTTGTCCCTCCTAAAATGTGCACAGAACTGAGACCCAGACTCCAGGCCAGAGAAGACAGTTACTTTCCTTGAGCTATAAGTCCTGTGTAGGTGGAAATTCAGAGTGTGGAGTCTAGGGGCAAATGCTGGCATGGTTATCCTGACTCTGCCCCAAGATCACTTGCCTGCCCTCTCTCTACCTCAGTGTTTTTCATCCATAAAATGATGATAACAGGAATAAATGAAACAATGCTTGCAAGGAGTTTGGGAAGGGCCTGCCATACAGGTCTATGTGTTGGCTGTCATTATTACATGGACATTTTGGCAGTCGTGCCGTGCTGTTAGTTCACTCTGAACTTTTGGTCAACTAAAAGACCATGGCCGTTTATATACAATCCACAAAAAATTGGTGTCCCTTCTCTCTTACATGTGTGTGCAATGTGTGTGTATGTGTGTATTTGAACCTAAATGAAGGATTCTCTCCCTGTTAAACATCTGATTTATTTTGGTACTTTTGGTTTACATCATCATCTGCCTATACTTATTTATCTAGTTTATGATAATCCAAGATATTTTAATTGGGTGTTCATCTGAAATCAGGTATCCACTTTGCAAAGATTCTATATTGACTTACCACTGAGTAACCAGATCTTAACATGAGGAAAGGAGGTTAATTTGGTATGATTTATTTATAAAGTGAATTTTTGGTTTGCTTCTTCCTCAATTCTTTAGCTGTTAATGAATCACATTAGATATGTATGGCATTGGCTATAAAGCACACAGTTACCTCCATAATTTTTCTGGTACTTGGCCAGAACCTATAATTTTGCTGTTTGAAGACCAAATGAAAGTCTATATTCCTGGCTTTAGCAGAAACTGATTACTAGTAATTCAAACCATGGGTTTTAGTTTATACTAATAAACTGTAAAAATACTCTACTTCTTTTTTTACCTCAAAAATCTTCCAGTTCTTCACAGAAAATAATTTCTCTTCATAAATATATAATACCCGCACAGAAAAAGAAGGAAAAAAACAACAACAAAACAATAGAAAAGTGTGTCCAGAGACTCCTAGTTATTTCCTTGGGATAATCCAGTAGATGGGTTACAGAACCAGAAAAAAATCAGATTTCCTCTCTCCTTGCCCAGTGTTTTCTCCTTTGGGCAACACTGCCTTGCGTTTGACCCTTTTATTTCTCTTGGGAGCACCTTATCAGGTAAGATTTTAACTAGATTCTTTGAATATGTTCATATGAGGCTTCATATGTTTGAACTAACCAACCTCTAAATCTTTTGAGGTTCGTCCATCATTAATTTGCATTAACTGTTTTGACATTGTTGATCTCTCAAAACATAAAAAGTATTTCCTAACAATATAGGGGCTGTGATTTCATTGAAGATTTGTTACATTTCAAGGGGAAATAAGATATTTTATGAAAAACAAAAGGAACCTTGTCATATTCTATTAAAGCACTCTCCTAACCCCCTACTGAAATTGCCTGAGGACTTACACCGCTCCTAATTATACACAGTCTACCTTGGATTTTCATGTAATTTAAATGAATGAGTCTTGTACTGAATGTCTCATTATTAAATTACTCAATGTCTCTTATTTAAATTGCTCAAACTCAATATTTTGACCTCCTTCCTCAAAGAGTCACCTAAGAGAATTGAGAGAGTTCTGGATAAAGGAAACCTATTATTTCTCAGAAAGTTATCAAATTACACGTTATTTTTTAGACATCAACTAGTTCATATTTCTTCACTAAAATACTGTGAAGTGTTTGCGATGGATAGGGTCAAAGAAAAAGGTTTTATTTCCCCAAATATTTCCCAGTGAGGTAAGAAAGTGCTTGTTAATGCTACCTTAAAATCTGATCTGTAGGGCTTGCCCATAAGCTACCTGCACGTGAGGGAAGCTAACTGCCAGATTGTATAGAGAGCTTGAGTCGCCTCCTCTCTAATGCTTGAACCAACCTTAGGTCCCATTGGGATGTGAATTTAGTTTTGACAAAATGCAGCTCTCTTTTCAATACCGTTGAAGGAGAAGTCACCTAAAATGTTTCCTTCTCAAACTAAGTGTCCTTAAGATGGTCATTTTAATGAACAAAGGTATAGTTTTGGGGGGAAATACAAAATCAGTGAGTAATTTTTGAGTCCTTGGTTTTTTGTGTGTGTTTTTTTTTGTTTTTTAAAGATTTATTTATTTATTTATTTATCCCCCCCTTGCTACTTGTGCTTGTTGTGTCCATTCGCTGTGTGTCTCTTCTGTGTCTGCTTATCTCCCCCTTGCTGTGAGGTCCTGCTGCATCAGCCCACTGCACCACGTGGGCCGGCCTGCCCTCACAAGGAGGCCCCGGGAAGCGAACCCGGGGCCTCCCATATGGGAGCTCTATCCATTGAGCCACACCCGCTTCCCAAGTCCTTGGTTTTAGGTGAGCTTTTTTTTTTGAGGTACTGGGGCCTGGGGATTGAACTGGAGACCTTGTATGTGGGAAACCATTGCTCAACTCATTTGTTTTACTTGTTTGTTTTTGTTGTTTTTTAGGAGGCATCAGGAGCTGAACCCAGGACCTCCCAGGTGGGAAGCAGGTGCTTAACCACTTGAGCCACATCTGCTCCCCTAGGTGAGCTTTAAATGTTTGTAAAATGTTCTCAGAGCTTAGTGGGACTGTCTGTGAGGTAATGCAGGGGAGAATGGGGGAGGTGGAGTAATTCACTATTTCCTGGCTGTCCCTGAAGATGGGTCAAAAAGAAAATCGAGCTTTGGGTCAGCTTATAACATATCCCTTTCCATGCTCTACTTCATTTAAGTGGCTCTGGTTTTCTGTTGTGCAAACCCTTCCCCACACCACCAAGGCAGCCCACTGTCACAATGATTCTCATTGAAATGCACAAATAAGGATGAACTAAACACAGATATACATTTAGGTGCCAGCACAGGCCAGTGGTATAATAAGATTAATAACACATATCAAAATAACAAACAAAAATAATAACGATATTAATTGAGGGTAAACAATGTGCCAGACAAAAGTTTGAGCCTATCTATCAACTCATTTAATTCTTACAACAACCCTATAAAGTAAGTACTATCATCCTCACATTTCAGACTGAGGCACGCAAAGCTTACATAAATTAATTTTAACTCAGGTATTAGGCAAATATAACTTGTACAGTTTGCCCTTTCTGTTCCGTGAATCTAGATTTGAGGAAACAACTGTGGCCAGTAAAGCACCTGAAAGGCATTATTTACATTATAAATGACTAGACCAGAATCATGTTATGCTGTGTTGTCTTGACAGTGCCATGTAAACTGTCAGTGATAGCAATTCAGTAATGTTTGGAGGGAGGGAAAAGGGTGGGATATGAGAAAGTAGGTTTATCAATGTCTATGAAGAACTGAGTCTACAAAAACTTTTAGTAGAGACATCTGAGAAATGAGTGGGACTTGGATTTTGGCCATTCATGGACTTGTTCAGCAAATACTCACTGAACATTTACTATTACCTGGCAGCCTAGTCTCACAATGGGGACACCACGGTGAACCCAGCAGACAAGGTCCTTCCTTTCTTGGAGATAAATGGCCTCGGGTGTAAAGCTACTGCACGCTAATGATTTTCACTCACACTCTTGAGTTATCAGTTGTTCACAATTCTTTGCTTTTGGACTTTTTCTTTGTGCTTCAGCGACTTCTCTGGAACCTTCTCCCTATAAACGACTTTATTTTCGGAGGTACCGAGAGGGATTATAAACATTCGGTCTATAAGATTGCTTAAACAGGGGAGGAAAAAGTGCCAGCAGGTTATTGAAAACATGCACAAAGATATACAAGCTTGGCTCACATAGCCTTATGCTCCCGCCCAAGAATGTGCTGATCATGTCCACAACTACCAAACTGCATAAAGATCCACATTAAAACAGTAATAACAGAGAAGTGGGAAGGAAAAGAAAGGCATGGAGATAGAGCAGAAAGCGTTCTGGAATTAAATCACTTTTATTTGGGCTTATTCCCTTCAGGATGCAATCAACTCACTATTTCAGCAGTTTGGGGCCTTAGTAATGTATTTCCAGATTAATTATAAAAAGAATTCTTTAAAATGGAAAAATATACTACTTTCCTATTACTCTTAACTACAGACTCCGGGTAATGAAGCCTTGAAACAGTTTAGTGGTTTGACTGCCACCTACTGTTCATTTTTCGCTACAACGCACACGTAGCTTGGTCAGGAGGTAAGAAAAATGCCTTGGGCAAACCATTTTTAAAAAGAGTATTTTAACATACGTGCTGTAATGTAATTATTTAAAAATTTTAAGAGGTCGAGAGAATGTGATAGATTCCATTTCAAATTACCGTATTTGTCTTAGTAGTTTGACAGTCACATTGGTTAAAAATGCAAATTCTATGGCCTTATAAAAATGTATATATATGTCGGTCATTTCATTTAGTCCTGACAAAGTGTTATACTTGAAATTTATAAAATATGCCACAAACACGAATGCATCAACCTGAAACATCACACGAGGCTGGCGTCTGATCTTTAAAAGAGAAAAGAGATCTCTATCATCACAGTTTTGTGCTTACACGGATTCTACAGACTTCTAAAATATAAGCACTTTTTCTAATTTAAATAAGGAGATCAAATACTGTACATTCATAGCTATTTCAGAATGACCCAGACTTTCAAAAGAAATCTTTTTTTTTTTTTAACAATGCAGCTGTGAGATTCTGTTAAATGCTTAGAATTCAGAAAGCAAAACAGGTTTGTGTATTTTTCTCTCTAATACCTAAACTACTCATTTTAGAGCAATAACTCATTTTCTGGATACAACAATGCTATTTACCGTTAAGTATAGAATCTTGGTCGGAACTTTATGGATGTGAGCCTTAGACACAGTCTATGTGAGTTATTTTATTTTATATTTAATTGTACCTTCTTTACACTAAATTGTGCATGTGAAGAAAAACTGCAAACTGTTTATGTGTTATTACTGATGTAATACATATTTATATATTTGCATATTTTAAAATATGTTTGCAGATTTTTTCATTCACACTTAAATCTAGATACATTTACTATATTTTTTAAAGCATAAGAAAAAAAAATCACCTAGAATATCTTGGCCTTATTAAAATGTTCCTCTAGCTAAAGCCATGTTGTGGTTTTCATTATAAAGTGGTTTCAATAAACTCTAATATTCTAGAAATCTTTTCAGTTAACATTTGTTTCCTCTACCAGGGGCAGGTATAGAATAGTGGTAGCTTCAATTGTTAAGACAATATTGGTCAGAGACAACATAAATATTACATTATATTTTTCTCCATAATAGTTTTTTTTCCTGTTATATAAAATAGCCACCTTATATTTTTTAAAAATCACTGTGACCTCTAAAATTAGGCCCTTCTGTATATAGTTTTACAGATAAATGCACATTCTTTGAAAATGTGTCCTTAATGGTACCAATAATATAGATATGAAACAAAAGCTTTTCTGGTGTCTTTATTTACAGAGACACTAATAGAATTTATAAAAAACAATATAAGATGAGATTAAGCAACAAGAACAAATTTGATCAAGTGTTAGTTTTATAGCTCCTCCCTACCCCAAGTGATTTCATCCAATACCAATGACACTAATCCAAAGCCAAAGAAAAATAATTTTACCTACAATGTTAGCGAAGAAGCTGGAAAAAAATAATAAAATTAAGCTGACCTTTTAATAAATGTCTGTTTATTGATTTAAATTCACTTTTTTTCTTTTTTCTGAGCAATGCTGACGAGGCTTGTTAGAATACAACATGCATAATAACTTGGACACAACCATTTTTATTTCTTTTGTGTGTCATTACTGAAAGATGGAAGCAAGCCTCACCTAAGTGTAGTGATGCAAAAATAATAGTATCCCAGTCTGGCTGCGCAAGAGCTGAGGCAAACAAGAGCTTCATATTAAAGTGCCTTCTAGGTAGCTGACATGACGCATCTAGTCAGACGTAAATAATGACAGACGGAAACTATCATGAGGTCTGTGAAGCATCAACATGCTGCTATCATTTTCTCTCTAACCTTGCCTTGCTAGCAGCTCTCAGCCTTACAGGCTGAGAGATCATTTAAAAAGCAAATCCTAATGACTCTGCCCACTGTAACAGAGTCCAGTGAGATTGGCATCAATTTAGCTCAGCTTGGAAACTCAGAATAACAGCCATTGTTGACTTGTGACATCCTAAACTCCAGTTGTTCTCCACAAACCAACCCCTTCCCCCAAGGCTACCCCCTGCCCCATGGCTATTTCCACGCTTTGGGAAAAAGATTCTCCTCTCTGGTATGAACAGGGTTCATCTCAGTTAGCTGCTTGGCACTCTGTAAATAATCTCTTCGGCTGCACCTATTTTTCTGGACTAGCTCATTTAGTACAAAATGCTATTAGTTCCCCACCCCCTTTTTCCATGCGACACACATTATTTTGTGTATATTATGTATGCACAGGGTAACAGTGGGTAAATAACATCCCAGTGTCCCTGTAGCTTCAGCCTAACACGGTTATGGTTCAGATAAACACGCCTGTACATGGCTGCCATAATCAATGTGGAATGGCAGAACAATTTTGCAGATGCAGTCCCAGGAAGAAAAAAAAAAGCTGTCTTGTCCAGATTCAATAGAATCTATTCACCAAGAAAACCTGTGATAAAGCAGTCGTACGTTTTATTTGTTAAGACAGTGAAGTCTTTGCAAGCCAGTGGGAACTGAAACTGATGTACAATAGGATAATAGCATTATCACTTTGCAAATCAGCATGTGGCATTGCTTGGGTGTATGCAGAAGGGCAGGGGGGTTTGAAGAGCTTTAGCTGGCAACCTGGTAAGGCAAGTAGATCAAACGGCGTGGTTGTGAGCGTAAATGTATGAGGACAGATTGCCATGAATCTCCTTCTGCTTGGTTACAGATTTCCTGTGTGTTTTCACTGGTTTATAAGGGGCTAGGAGGTGAATGGATGGGCTTGCGAGTATGTGTGGGAGTGTGTGTGTGGATGGGTGGGTGGGGGTCGATAGGAAGCAGAAAAGAACGGGGGAAGCTCACAATAGCCCACCTTAATAGAGAGCTATTGATCTCATTTCATAGCACTTTAATCTCCAACTAAACATCTTACTTACCTTGAGGAAAAGAGATGCCAAGTTGAAATAAATAATAAACACACAATATTTTAAGGAGTTTTGAATTTTGCATAGTAATAAATATTAATGCAGCTTGTGACTTCCAAAGGAAATAGAAGGCACTTAATTCTGATGTTGATACCAGGTACCGTGCAGGCTGATTTCCCGAGGTGAAAGTGAAAAATGCACTATTTGGACTTAAATTTAGATTTAATAAATAACTAATTTAAGATCTTGTTCGATATGCAAGGATATAATCATAAGACATTCGTTTTTAAAAAGGTTTCATTTATTCTTGTGAGCTTAATTATTGCAAGGAAACTGTGAGCAATTTGTTTTTTACCAGTGTCTGATTTCTGAGAATGGTTATTAAATATTAAATGGATGCATAATTCAGGCAATTAAGAAAGTAATCACACAAAGTAATGTAATGGAAGTTAATTATTACTGCATAAGCAAATAGTTCATTAATGCTAGTAGTTGCTATGGCTGCATTCTTAATACATGCAGAACTGAAGCATGAATCCTCTGTGTATTCAGGGAGGTACTAGAAAGTGGGATGTTACAGAGAGAGCGCCACTAATGAAAAACAGAAGCAAATAAGGCCATATTGACCTCTGACTTGTCTAAATAGGGTGGGATCATCATTACTTAAGAGAGTTTTATCAAAACCATGACTACATAGTTATTTATAATTTTATAATTTTTTTTTTTAGTTTGTAACACAAACCGTGACTTAAAGAGAATCGAAAAGGAATTCAGCATGTTAAAATAAAAATCACCAATTGTACTTCCCATTTTTTAATCAACCTTTTTGTTAAACAGCTAAAATCATTATATATAACTTTAAAAAACTCCATAGACTTTTTCTTCCATAACAGCGTTAGAACTGGTAATAGACTTTATTTTGTCCTGCCACTCAACCCCAAGTGCAAATCCTGACATTTCTTTGCTAACGCTGTCTCCCTAAAGCATTATACTTTATGAAGGCTAGTTTATATTAATTCAACACGTGTAGATTCTGGTGCTCTCCAGACCCTGTGCTGCTATGAGGCACCAAAGTGGCCAGACCAGACCAGGCCAGGCAGAAAGGGAACAGAGCAGACAATGGCAAGGTTTTAGCCCAGAGCCTCCACACCCAAGCCAGGCCCACCTGCAGGGGAGACAGGCTCCTTTACGGCTTTACTTTTTGCCTACCCAGAATTACCCAGGACTCACTGCCTTCTTGCAGCTACTGGCATTGCCTGTCCCATCTCATCATAGAATTTTGCATGGAGAAAGGCAGTTCTGTTAGGTCAGGTGCTCTTCCATCATGCTCATGTAGGCATTCAGGCACCCCACTCCTCAGGTGATTGGCTTGCCTTTGGTGCCATTACTAAGCTCTGCCCAGCTCCTCTCAGTCCGGGGCTCTGCTAGGTAGGGCACGGTTGAAGTCAGGAAATGCTGGTCCTGTCAGGGGTCTGCTTCCAGCCATTCAAGCACAGTCTCCTCTATGTTCCTAGCACTGGGCTGGCCACCGAGGGAAAGAGAAAAGGAGTACAATACTCCACCTTTGCGCAAGGAAAGCAGCTTACACTCCCCTTAGAACAGTGCTTCTTTTAGCCCTCCTTGGCTCATGGAACTCTGAACGCTCTAAGGGACCTGAGCATTTACACAAAAATTTGCATTCAATTTTAGAAGGTTCATGGGCTCCTTACTCCTATCCGCCGACCTCCAATAGTGAACAATTAGGAGATACACCTGTTTGGCCTATATCCTATAAATATAGCAGTGGGGTATATGGGGTCTGAGATAGTTTGGGGAAGGTTAATGGAGCAAATGAGCCTTGAGCTTGCCTTTGAAGGATGGCTGGTTTTTGAAGCAAGCGGCAGGGCAAATGAAGAAAGGCAAAATTTCTTTCATTTATTCTTTAACCCCTTCATTCATTCAACAAATATTAATTGAACACCTACCTTGTGTAAACACTGAATTAGACTAGTTAGGGGTTGATAAAGGAAAGACATGGTTCTCTGCCCTCAAAGAACTTACAGTCTAGAAGTTAGAATACCTTAAGCATGTAAATAACTATCCTATGAGGCAGAATGTAATCGTTCTCAGCAAAATCCAAAGAGCCATAGGAGAAAGACGAATTCAGTTAGGGGGTTTCAAATGCTTAATGCCAAAGACACATTTCAGTGTGTATTGAAGACTAGATGGGATGTCAAACCTCAAAAAGAGGAAGGAAGCAGACATGCCAGCAGGAAGCAAAGTCTTTATTTTGTATGGGCAAAGCCTGGAATGTGGGGGAATATGTTGTATGTTTGGAAAACATGTTTAGCTTGAATAGATCATACGTTATAAGTTGGGAAAGCATTCATAGGTTACTGGGGGCCGGACTGTGGATGCCTTTAACTGTCAGGTAAAAAAGTTTGAGCAAATCATGGAGAATCATGAATTTTACTTAATGTGGTGTTTTAGGAAGAGACACCTGGCCCCGTACTTAGGAATTGCTGGAGTGGGGCCGTCCTGGCTGTGCAGGGACTCGCAGGCTGCCGCGGCAATGCAGGGGGGAACCAGGCTTCAGAGCGGAGCTGTCAGTGTACTTCTGAGGCTTTAACACGTTGAACAAGAGAAGGTGAGTACTGAAGGGGGAGTCAGGGGAATTTCCAATTCCTAGGAAGGGGCATAGCTCATGGATGACTTTGCAAAGATCTTCACTTTTCCTTACCAGGACGGGTGCAGATGTGTTGTCCTGACACAGGACTTCTGTGTGCCTCTGTGCTCTGCGGAGTCTTCTGCCCAAACCCTCTGAGCATGCTCCTTTCTTCAGAAGGACAGGGTGTGCAGGCCAGCTGTACCAGTTATGCCCCACGGCACAGCTTAGGATGTCCTCACTCAGAGTAGTGCTGGCCATACAACAGCGGGTGGAGAAGTACAGATCGCTCTGAAAACTCTTTGACCTTTAAACCAAACTCTTACTTTACCAACGGTCAAGGGCAATTTCTTGAGTAGGGCTTGAAGCTTTCCAGATCTGGTCTTCTTCCCCTTTCTCTGATTTGGGAACCAGCTGCTGCTTTCAGCTTTTTAAATGGAATTTCCTACATTACCTCATTTGCTCTTCATAGTAAATCTGAGAAATAAATTGGGAAGATATTATTTCCACTTTGTAGATGAAACTCAGAGGAGATAAACGCCTAACTTAAGATAACATAGTGGGGGGCGGATGTGGCTCAAATGGTTGGACGTCTGTTTCCCATATGGAGGGACCTGGGTTTGATCCCCGGGACCTCCCGGTAAAATAAAGAAAAATATAGAAGGTGCACCGGCACGCCGCCAGGCCCCGTGAGCGGGTGAGCCCCCAGGCCCCGCTGAACCATGCAGCAAGATGATGACATAACAGGAGAGAGACACAGGGAAGAGCCAAAATGAGACGTGGCAGAAAACCAGGAACTGAGATGGCACGAGTGGCAGAACGCCTCTCTTCCACATCGGAGGTTCCCAGGATCAAATCCCGGTGAAGACAGCAATGAGAGGAGAGGTCAGGAAACAGACACAGAGAATTGCCCAGCGAATGGATGCAAAAATGGGGGGGCGGGGATGTGAAAAAATGGATAAAAAGTAAATAAATAAATAAATCTTAAAAAAAAAAAAAGATAACATAGCTATCTTAAGGTAACCCCAAGATTGCAACTAGCTTTTCCAACTCAAGAGTTTATTGACATTCAAGATAGCCCTGAGTGAAAGGCAGCAGGAGCTTCTCTTTCCTGGCTCCCCAGTTCAAGCCCAATATTTATAGTCCAAATTCAAGTCAGGTTTGAGCAGAACATTTGAAACTTTGGCTTTTGGCTTTGTTTTAGGAAATACTTCAATTTCCTATTCAGCGTTAGATCAATTCTTTACTCTTACAGAAATTTCTAAAGTGGGAAGCTTGTATTCCAATTCACATTCTATGCTGAGATCCTTTTCTCGCCTTAGGTAAGTCATATATCATTTTTGCAGTTTCTTTATTTGGGAGCAATTATCTCATTTCCTTCCAATTCACTGATGACTTTAAATGTCAGAACTTATCGCAGCAACACAAAGTGGGCACTTTGCTTGCTCATCGCTATTTTGGAGTTCCATTTAAAATCTCAAGGCCAGTAGCTTGTTAAACTAACTCCAGAAGTCTCCAAAGAATCTGAAAAGACTTCCAAAATCTCTCTGCTTTTCCTCACTGATGAGGTGAAATTGTTATGAGATTATACAGTTTTACTGTTAAGTTTGATACTGTTCTGTCTCATGCCACAAAACTCTCCTTTAACGCATGCCTAATCAGCTGCTAATCAGTCTCTTTGACTTCACATTTTAAAATCTTTAAACCCTGGAAAAATAAGCTGATGCATACCAGGTTGAAGATGTGTGTTGGACACTAAGGTGCTTTAATGACCTGTTACAATGTACTTCAGGAGCTGCGCCCTGGATTCTCTCTTGGCGACTTTCATTGTGATGAGGGTGATAGGGGTGAGGGCAGGTGAACGGAAAATCCCCATCTGAAGTGCACACAGAGCTGCTCTGGACAGCCTCTCATTAGACAGGGTCTAAGCTGCCATAGAATGGATCTGCTCACACTCTGGAGCTCTCGAGTGAAACCCTCTGTATCACCACAGTGGAAAAAAAAAAAACATGCCTTATGGGGACTAATGACTAATTCCCTACATCATGTCTAATGTATCCCAGGGTGCTAACTTCAGCACACCTGCCTGCACCGCTGGTAAGGTAATGAGAGCACTTGTGAGTTACTGGTCACTGACAACATTTATAATATTCTTCAACCTAACATTATTGCATAGGTCAGTGTGCTGTGATCGCTAGGAGTGGGTGAATTCTATCACCCTGGAAGCCCCAGTTTTATGGGTAGTTGGTCGGTGAAGTGGTTTAAAACCCTTAATAAATGAGGTGGATGCATTTAGAAAGGTTCTAGGTGTTCCATGATACCCTGTTAAATTTTGTTACTAACTACAGCAGCAGCAGCAGCAGGTAATTATAGCACTCTGAGGCCAGAGATTGTAAAATCATAATCATCCAGGAAATTTGGCCCATAAAAAGGTATGCATTGACCTGGATAACTGGGATGGTTGAGTGCAGGGGTGAGCCTGGGCAGGGAGCTTGGAAATCCAAATTGCTTGCGTGTAGTTGGCACCTAATCCACTTGCTGGTTGTCTCCTTCCCATCTGCTGTGGCATTTCAGTGTAGCTGCTTTAGGGGTGCACTTCTCAATTTTAGAAAATAAAAAATTACTTAACTCACTCAGAGATGTATCTAGATTAATTATTTTATGTTCCCAAATCTTCTACTTTATCTGGTGAGTTCTCAGAAAGCAGAGCTGACACATTCAGTGTAAAGCAAGAAAAGAAATGTGCACTTCCTGAGATCAGCATTTCAAAATAATGTAGATATCTTTGGACACCAAATGGCACAAGATTTAAGTACGATGCAAATGAGACACAAGTAAACAAGAGTTCACTGCCCCTTTTCTTGATCATCCCTCCAGGGGAGGGGTTAAGAACGTGGACTCTGGAGTCAAAATCCCTTGATTTGCTTTCTGGCTCAGGTAGGGTCATCCTGTGTATTAGTTATGGTAACACTAATTGCAGTAACAAATAAACCCCAAGTTATCAGTGGTTTGACACAATAGAGCTTATTTCTTGCTCAGGCGACAACACAACACTGGTGATCCCCGGTGAATGGCAAGCTTCCATGTTGTGTTTCAGACAAGAGGCTCCTTCATCTTATGGTTCTTCAGTCCCCTCAGAGCTCAGTGTCTGCTGCGTTCAACCAGTAGACAAGTAGGGAATATGGAGAAAGGACAGCTGTTAAATAACAGGACTGGAAGAGGCACACTTCCCTTCTACTGTTTTCCATTGGTGAGAACTTGCCACAAGGCTCACTGATATGCAAGGGAAGCTGGAAAATGTAATCCCTGGCTGGGCAGCTGCTTCCCAAGCAACTTGCTTCCATGGAAGAGAAAGTACAAACTGGTGAAAAGTGAGCTGTCCTTGCCCCATGTGGGCAAGACATTTCATCTCTTTGTACCTCAATTCAGTTTCCTCATCTATAAAATAAAGACTAACAATATCCAAACCATAGGGTTGTTATATGGATTAAATTAGATAATGTACATAAAATGTGTGGCATACAGAAAGCACATGATAAAAGCTAGCCACTATTTAGATTATTGTTATCATTATTAATCTTCCTTTGATTACTTTATCTCTTCTGGTTTTTTTTTTTTTTTTTTTTTTTTTTTTTAGGTACTGGGGTCCGGGGATTGAACCCAGGACCTCGTATGTGGGAAGCTGGTGCTCAACCACTGAGCCACATTGGCTTCCCTGAGTTGTTTTTTTTTGCTTGTTGTTTGTTTTTGTTTTTTCAGGAGGTGCCAGGAACCAAACCCAGACCTCCCATGTGGGAGGCGTGAGCTCAACTGCTTTAGCCACATCCACTCCTGTTAACAGAGATATTCATAATTAATATCTCACATTTGCTCTAATTAAAATAACTGGCCAACCAATGTGTGATAAGGCCCATGTTTATTTTCTGAACAAAAGAGCATCTATTTGATGGGGCATAAAACTACCCAGTGTGACAGACAGTCCCTAAAGGATGTGAAGCCTGCCTGTAAAATCATGGCCCCTGCCCCATGCCTGCTTGTATGTTCTACACAGAGAAGGGGGAAAAACTCTGAATTTCTCAAAGGGGATGACAGAACAGTTCATAATTTCATTGTCGATGTGTCTTTTTTTTCAGTATTTATTTCCATACCATTTCCATTAGGAATTACAAGAAGCATCTGTCTTTGCATCTATCACTATCTGTACCTCCAAGACTTGGAAAGGACATTTTCAACCCTTGGTGTGATTTAGTTCTATTTCAATAAACTGCTTTATGAACAGCAATCAATTCAGTAAAGTCCATTTTCCTTGCTGCTAAATTCTTCACACTGAACACAGAAAAATTCCGCAATTACTAACAGGAGTCCTGGGAAAGTAGAAAGAAATTAATGAAGATAATTGAGGACCCCCCAGTTTTATACATGGGAGGCTGTGCCACCAATTAAGGTATTGCCCTCTCTGAAGGGCTGCTTACTTTCATACAGTTCCAAAAACCAAAGCCAATTAAGCTAAGCCAGGCCAAATCACATCAGGCCTGTTCCAACCAACCCACCGGGGCTGGAAAGCTAAAAGTCAGAATAGTAGAACAGAATTTAAGAGAACTGGAATCCCAATTTCACTCCTAATTCTACCTGCGTAACTTTGTGTAAGATATTCAACTTTCCCAAGCCTTGGTTTCCTTATCTCTAAGTCAGGGTAAAAATAATACCTGCTTTAGGGAAGCGGGTGTGGCTCAATCGATAGAGCTCCCGTTTACCATATGGGAGGCCCCGGGTTCGCTTCCCGAGGCCTCCTTGTGAGGGCAGGCCGGCCCGTGCGGTGCGGTGGGCTGATGCAGCAAGACCTCACAGCAAGGGGGAGATAAGCAGACACAGAAAAAACACAGAAAACGGACACAGCAAACACAAGCAGCAAGGGGGTGATAAATAAACAAATAAATCTTAAAAATAAATAAATAAATAAATAATACCTGCTTTATAGAGACAGTTGAGATCATTTGTATGAAGTGCTTAGCACAGTGCCTGGCTCATAGTAACAGCAAGCACTGAGTACTGATTATGTGCTGTGTTTTAAGAGCACTGCTTTTAGAGCTTTTCTTGCATTTAATTATTTAATCCTCATAGCAACCTTACGGGGATAGATAATATAATTATTCCCATTTTGTAAGTGAGGAAACTGAGGCCCAGAGGGATTAAGGAATCCCCCCAAGATCATATAGCTAGTTAAGTGGTGAGATCAAAATTCAACCCCATGCACATTGGATGTAGAGTCCTTGCTCTTAACCTCTGGATTATGCTGCCTTTTCATAAAGGATCAGAAATGTTGGTCATTACTCACATTTATTAAAAGGTAGAGTTTAAGAATTTAGTTCATGGATATTTGATAATGTAGCTCTTAAATTGGAGGTATTACAGGATAAGGGCCTGGAAAAACTTGGCTTTGCTTATCAGCATTTATTGAATGAATGAATGTGTGAATAAATGAATGAATGAAATCAAGACTTGCATGATCTGAAGGCAAGGGTGTGTCTCAGAACCATACTCTGGAAATCAGAGTATGTGACGCCACGATGGCGTCACACAGAGCATAAAATGACAATTGCCACCACGTACAAGTTGCATTTGAGCCACGGGAACCTCCCTGCTGAGCCTTAGACTTCAGGTAGAGGAAACCTGCCACACCTTGAGAAGCGCCCAGTGTGTGGGCAAAGGTAGTTTGCCAGCATCCAACGCTGGCCCGTGTAAAACACGTTTATCTGACTTTTGAAAGCCACATTTGGTGTTCCATTAGCAGTGTGTAGGAGGCATGAGTGTCCTCTGCATTATGCTAATTGTTTAGGCATGACAGGGTATTACTTCTGTCAGAGGGGCAATGTAGATTGGGAGATAAAAGTAGGGCACAAACACAATTTTCTAGTTTTTGAGAAGCAATTATGAATAGATGAGAAGCCATAAAAATATGACATGAGGGGATGGCTCATCAGTAGGACTGAAAGGAGGCTGGAGCCGCGCAGCCAACAGCAGGAGTGGTTCAAAGCTGACAAGTCTACAGCCAGTGATTTAAAAATAGCAATGGTAATTCTGCAGGAAAACAGAACAATGAAACCTAGAGTCACAGTGCTCAAAAAAGACGCTGGCCCAACACAACACTCTTTCATTGGTTGAGCTATTTTCATAGCAAACCCAAATTTCAAAATGTCAGCCTGATAAATAGGGGGGATCTGAAAGGATAAAGTCAAGCTGTTTTGTTTTAATACTTAAAGGTGAAAAAAAAAAACCTTACTCTTGTTTCTAACAAGACTGTTTCTAACAATCTTTTAGAGTGTTAAAGCAAGAGGGTGTTCTTTAAAAAGAGACCTAGTTATAGCTTGACTAGATGCTATTTTAATATATATGAGCATTAAGTAGGTTTACACTGATTATGGGGGCCATTTTTCCTCTATAATAGAAGAAATATTGGTTAGAATTCAATAACCATGAAGAGCTATAAAAGTTTAAGGCACACTATCTTCCTCTAATTTCCATTTTCTTCTGAATATGAGTTGCATTGGTATGGTAAGATTAAATAAGGTCTTCAGGCTGACTATGAGCATTGATTTCAGAGTTATAAGGACCTAGGTTTGGAAACCATCTCTGCTTGTAGGCTGGTAGATTTAATATCTCTAAGGTTTTCCTTCTCTTATTTCTAAAATGGGTATAAATACCAACTACTGCATAGGGTTATTCTTAGGCCTAAATTAATGAATGCAAAACAATTTTTAGGAATTAAATAAATAGTAGCCACCATCATGATTACTTTTACTGCTGCTGCCTGTAACCTTGGGGAAGCCTCGTGATATTGGGTATGTCACTTGATCTTTTTTGTTCTTGGATCTTTCCAGAGAAGGTGTTGGGCTAGTAGCCCTGAGATCCCTTGGAGATTTTATATGTATATTTAAATGTATATATGTGTATTTAGTCATTCTTCATAACAACCTCTGTGTAACTTAAACCAGAGGTCCAAGAACTGTGTGGCTCTTAGGAATCAGGAATTTTCATCTCATTTGCTTTTCCTGCTAAGCAAAAGATCCTCTTAAAACCAAACTCCATATCTGAGATTAGCAATGAGACCATAACTCATTTCAAGAATTAGTCAGATTGGAACAGCTGGCAAGAGCAGTTGGACTTTTTATACCAGCTCTATCTTGGAGATAGACTCTTATTTCCTAATCATTTAAAAATAAAGGAAGATGTTTCAGGCACTGGCCTGTTACTGCTCGAAATCCCTAGTTGAAAATCCACCTAGATTAAATAGTACCCAGAGAGGAGCAGAGTACAGTCCTATCTCAACTTCCTCAGCATTGTTATTTGCTCTGTGATGAGAGAGAAAAGCCGTCTATAAAATTCCAAGTGAATTAGAAAGTGGCGCAGCTGCAAGAGTCCAGGGCCAATTTCAGACTATATTTCGACATTGATTATCCCTGCCTTTGCTATTGAGTGTCATTCCAGTGAATGGGATTACAAGAGGGAGTTTAAGGAAGCACAGAAAGAAATGATACACAGAAGCACAAAGAAAGTAGCAAAAGGAAATGTTCAAGAAAGCCTTAACTAGTTTGGGGCACTTAGGTTGAATGGCTAGGGTGGGACTGTCAAGGAAGGTAAATGGAGTGCTAGACCATTCCCCTGGCCAAATCTTGCAGTTGTCACAGAAAATCCAAGACTGATTTTCTATTTTCCATCTTCTCATCCTCCTTTTTATGTTCAGGTAATATTAATTCAATTTGGAAATTTTTGTTTTAAATATCTTGAAAAAATAAGATGCATGAAGATGTGGAAGACAAAGAGAATTGAAAATTCTCTGGTAATAATGATAATGTATTACTTTTATATACTACTTACACTTCACAACACATTCCTATATATTTTATCCTCCCAGAGCTTAAACCTATGCTTTGAAGGTATCACTATTTCCCTTCTATCAGGTGAATGAACTGGGCTGCAAGTAACAGAAAACTCAACTCAAAATGTCTTTAACAACAAGTAAATGCATTCTTTCAGTTCAGAGCTTTGAGCAGATTTTAGGGTTGGTTGATTCAGTGACTCAACATTGTCATCAAGAACCCCAAGTATTTTTATCAAAGTGTTCTTATCAATATTGTTTATATCCTCAGACTGGTGAGAAGATAGCTGCAGCAGTTCCAGACATCACAGCCAAATCCAAATATTTCCAGAGGAAAATGTGAAATCATTTTTTGTGTGTGGCTTTCTCTTAAGAGTGAAACTTTTTCCCCCAAAGTCCTCTTGCAGACCTCCTTTCATGCCATGTTGACCACAGTTGGATCACATGCACATTCTTGACGGGATCATTAGCAAAGAGGATGGGATTACTTTTAGACCAGTCAAACCCATTCCTGGATTGAGGGGAGAGGTGGGGGAAGGGGTGTCAGTCAGAGTTCCCTGAGGCAAATGACTATAGCCGGGAGAGATGAGGATGCCAGATCAGGATCAGGTTTATGTTAAAAAGGACAAATTTTAGAATGGACGCATTGTAGGCAACTAATAGTCTCCATTATACCCAAAATATAGAAAAGGAAACAGACTTACAGTAAAGAGATTGCCTAAGAAGTGACAGAGTCATGGTGATAAAAGTTTTTTTTTTTTTTT
>JAQZBX010029361.1:0-17505 GCA_029593785.1 Cabassous unicinctus | reverse complement strand
AACATTGGCAACAGAATGAATTTTAAGCCACCTCCTCCTGCACCCCAAAAATGCAGGTGTGTGTGTGTGTGTGTGTGTGTGTGTGTGTGTGTGTGTGTGTGTTATTTCCTCATTAGGTCCTTCACATTTTGAGGTGTTACCACTCCCAATGATTAGAATCTTCATATAAAATTACAGTGGGGGAAAAAAAAAACTATGAACACAGTAGTCATTATCAGACACTAGATAGGTAAAGGTATTTTTAATCTATGACTATTGTCCTTATGCATGGATGTTCTCACTTTTTACATTTGCTGATATCACAAAGACTTTACTTTAAGAGAATGCTTATTGCGCACAGTGCCAATTCCATTCCATTTAATTATCGTATACATACATCTGTGGTGCACTCACTGTATTCCAGGATTTATACCAGGTGAGTGAGCCATAGCCTTTGCTCTTAAGGAGCTCACAGTGGGACTTATGTAAGTCTGTTTCTCTTCTCTCCCAGCTACTTCTGAAATTTGGTGCTTTTGTTTACAGCCAGGCTTTAGGGTAGCCCATGGTCATTTCTTCTGCCCTTCTTACTAGTCCAGGCTCTACTGTTTGTTAACTGTGTGACCTTGGCCACATTACTGAACCTCTCTGAGTCTCTGATTCCTCTTCTCTACAATGGAGGTAATTTTCGTATCTTATTAGGGTATTTGGGAGATTAAATAAGATCATATATTGAAGCACCTATAAATTGCTGGCACATGATGAGTGGTCAATGAAAGAAGCCACCACCACTATTTAGCCTGTGTTCATCATGTGCCTAATACTTAATTTCTAAGTAACTAACTTTAGTTCCCTTTCATTCCCTTACTATTATTCGTTCTCCATACACATGGCCGGATGGGGAGTTTGGGACTAGAGTAAATAGCTATAGCTCCAGTTGTGAACATCTGTTATGTGCTAGGTATTTTATATTCCTTGTCAATAACCCTTAAAGCAATCCAGCATTGTTATTATCCCCAATGTACAGGTGAAGTCCAGGGAAATAAAATGTTTTCTAAGGCTACAAAACTACCCAGTAGAAAAGCTCAAATCCTGACTCCAAAGCCTGTTTTCTTTTCACTGCCACACACTCACTCCAAGATCCCTTCTGCTAACACAGACTCAAAATTTGATGATGTCATTAACAAGCTAAAATTTTCAAGAGCTGTGTTTTATAAAATTAGTGTGACTCTTAGTCAATGGGCAGACCAAAGTTCCCCAAATAGTTCTCAGATCTTGCCATCTGTATCAGCTGATTTTTCCCTTATCAGCTGAAACTAGAATTATTATTAAGGGGAGAAAAGTGCTTTCCTTCTTTAGACTTTTGGAAATATTTTTTAATTTTTGATAAAAGTTTATCACTTCGAATTTTTTAGCTTTTGACTTTTCTCTCATAAGTGGTAAACTTTGAAACTCTGCTGGCTTTGGCAGAGTAGTTTTATGTCTTTATTGCATATATCTTGGTCCCATATAGCCTGTGAACATCAAGCACAAAGAAGAGATGATACAATTAAAGACTTATGTGGCTCAGTTGCCAAACCATGACTTCTGGTTTTAATGTGGCAAGTGAACTTGATTTGGGGAAGAGGTGCTTATATATGTGTGCATGTGTTTACTATAGAGGAACTGAAAAAATATTCATTTAGAATAATTAGAGTTCTATGTAAAATTCTCAATATTGGCCTCTAAATGGTGACCTTGGACAAATGCCAATCAATCTGGACTTTATTTTCCTCCTTTTAAAAATAGGCCATTCTACAACTACAAGCAAGACAGTTCCATCCAACTTACCCATGGGATCTAAACCTTCTCAATTAGAAACAGAGTAGGCATCACCATCCCCAACTCCTCAAGACTGAGGAATGAACAAACATAAGGGGGGAATGAAACTGTGGACTAAAGTAGACTTATGAATATTCTAGCAATGGAAGAACTTGTATCATTGATATAAAGGCAGTGTCCACCAGAGGTTCTGAAGGGAGGGAGAGGGACGAATAGGTGTAATATGGGGCATTTGGGGGAGATTGGAATTGTCCCTGCATGACATTGCAATGACAGAGGCCATTATACATTTTGTCAAAACCTATAAAATTGTGCGGTGCAAAGTGTAAACTATAATGTAAACTATAGACCATGGTTAGTAGCAATGCTTCAATATGTGTTCATCAATTGTAACAGATGTACCACCCTAATGAAAGATGTTGTTAAGTGGGGAAAAGTGTGGGAGGGGTATATGAGAATCCCCCTATATTTTCTAGGTAACAGTTATGTAATCTAAAGCTTCTTTCAAAATAAAATATAAAAAAAATAGGCCATTGAATTGTAGATCTCTAAGATAACTGCTCAATCACAAATCCATTCTAAAATGATTCTATAAAAAGGCAGATGTGTTTGTGTGTGTCTTTGTATGTGTGTGTGTCTGTGTGTGTAATCTGTTAGAAGTGTGAGTTATTTCAATAGGAGTTCATACAATGTAGATGTCAGAAAGAGTGTTTATAAATTGTTGATGTGGGTAAGTGAGAGAGAAATATTTGATTGTTGTTTACAAACACCTTAGTTAACAAG
The DNA here is from genome assembly GCA_029593785.1 of Cabassous unicinctus. Lineage (NCBI taxonomy): Eukaryota > Metazoa > Chordata > Mammalia > Cingulata > Chlamyphoridae > Cabassous > Cabassous unicinctus. The sequence continues at coordinate 14,925 of JAQZBX010029361.1, read as the reverse complement.
CTTGCACCTTTCATGAATACATTATATTTGGGGGGGAGGAAAGGAAAGGAAAACGCCTCATATTCAAACAGGAGTCAGTTAGGTTTTTTAAAAAATAATGGTGAGTTTATTTGTTTCTCTAACTCACTGAACTTGAGTTCTTTGAGGCCTTCTCTATCTCTACCACATTACACCCCACCCCCCATAGGTGTTCCTTGAATGAAGGAAGGATTAAGGGAACAAACCCATAGTGTAATTGATTAAAGACTGTGTGCAGGTAGGAGAAAAAAACCAGCTCCCCTAATTTGCACTCTTTGGCTGAACTATCCTATCACCTAAAATCTACCTAAACTATGTTAAAGGGAAAAAATCAGCTATCAAAGCAGAGAAAAATCTTCTTCTCTTATTCTGTCCCTTCACTGACCTCTCATTTAAAGAAAAGCTGAATGGTTTTTTCAGTTTTATGAACATATGTACTTATTTCTCTTAAGGAGTTACACTTGTACAATAAAACCACTGAATGAAATATAACAGAAATTTGGGTAGGGCTTTTCTCCCAGTTTTCAAAAGGGCACATGTAAAGCAAAAACAAAATGACCACCAGAAGAAGAAAAAAGTAACTATGTGGGTGTGTGTTAAGGAGGAGATGTGGGACATATAGGTTAGTTATTTGTATATTTCTGAAGCAACTCATGAATTTAGTACCAAGTCTAACAATATTAAGTTTCAATATTAGTTGTTTTAAATCTGGTACATGGAGAAGTAGAAAAACTGGTTATCAATTTGTGAATATACCAAAAACATACCACTTTCTCCGGCCTTCAGTGTCTTCAACTATGCCATGAGAGGATCAGGATAAATAATGTTTAAGTTTCTTTCAGCACTAAGTATTGGCTGATTTTGTAAATCAGGTGATCAGTCAGCTATTATGCTGCCTATCCAGCCTGAGCTAGGAGTGGCATTTCTCTTATCTCTTTAAATTCATCTCTCCTGCGTTGCTTTTTTACTCCCTTTTGTTTACCTCCTCTAGGCAAGAATATTTTTTTGAGTTTAACTTTTGGTAGTTTTCATTATGAAAAAATTTAATACAATAAGCAAAATTGAATATTTTCCAATATATTTTTACATATATGGCAATATTTTCTATGTTTAAATCCGTGGGACCAAGGATTTAGGAGATGAGATAGGACAGGGCTAAAGCTATATGACAAAAGCTCTAGCTTTTTCCTGTGGTCTAATATGTCTTGAGCAGTCACCAGGAGTTTTTACTTTGAATACCATCTATTACGTTCAGACCATTCAGTGGTGCCAACAGCACTCTACTAAATGTGAAATAAAGAGTCCTTACCTAAACTGTTATGCCACAAATTCACGTGCATCCATTCACTCTCCTCATTAGTGATTCTGAATCAACATATCTTAATGCATCAACTAATGCATGTTGATGCTATTGAATATGATACTTTTTTGACAGCAGGGGATATGCCTTCATTTTTTGTATTCCTGGGCCTAATGCTAAATACTACATGTTTGCTAAATGAGTGCTTCTATAATTTGTCTTTGAATGTTTGGGTTTAAAAATATGTATATGTCCTCATATATCATAGGGATATATTTGTAGTGATGTCAAAGTGTAATACAAAGCATAATCTCATGAGATGTGCCTAAGTAATTTTTAAAAAATTTACTTAGTTTTATGTTTTGAATTAATAAATGTAGGACTTGTGCTAGTGATGCTACCTCCTCCAAACGTACTTCTACAATTGTGATTTTGCTTGCTTTTTTGACTGTTTTTTTAAGGTAGAATATCATCACCCTTTGATATTTGGAGATGGCCACTCAGAGCCTTGACTGAAGACTGAATTATCTGGGTGACTAGGCAGGAGGAGACTGGGTTTTGGCCATAAATGAAATATGATTAGAAATTAATGAGAACAATTTTCATAGATGGCTCAAAAACTGACCTGGAGGTTATGCCAAGCGATTTTGAGGATGGTGGGATTAGGGGATGTATCAATAGACATACTCCTTTGGTTTTCAGTGACTTTTCTCTGAAGGCTGTGTTTTCCACATCCCCAATGTTGCTCTTAGTAGCTTACTCTAAAGATTTTTCAAAACTTCTAATGAAATGTACTGCAAAAATTATTTTGAAGGAAGAAAACTATCATGATATTTAGCATTTATTAAATGTCTATATCATGAGCAGCTTGTATGTCACATGTTTAGGTAGAGTCCCTGCCTTTAAAAACAGCACAATAAAGATAAGTGACAAAAGAAATGAGCCAGGTGCAATAAAAAACAAATACCTACAACTGTGTTGGTTTACAAGTCTTCAGAAACTTCCCTTTTCACCAGACACTCTTTTTTATTCAAGTAGGAGGAGACTGTGAAACAACATGGTCTGCCCAAAAGGATTGGGGATGCGCTTATTAAAATAAATAAATTTAAATAAGAAAAGAAACCTCATTCTGTAATTCAGCTTTTCTGTTAATTTTTCACAACTTCAAAAGCATGATTCCTAGTAGTTTCTGGGGGCTGCTGTTGGAGAGGATGATGTTCTGTTTGAGTTTGGACTAATTTTCAAATCACGGCTGGTAAAACTGCAGTGTCCTACCTAGGTAACTCTCAGAAGATTCCGTAGCTTCAGCGTGAGCAGAACTTCCAAACCACTACAACAATTTCTTTGATCTGCAACCCTGTTACAAAGCTCCAAGAATGTTGAATAATTGAAGCTAATAAATCTAGTGTTTTTGATATAATATGCTTTTGATATGATCATGTTTTACATCCAATAAGTAATTTAATTCTTACAGTAGCCTGAAAAAGTAATTCAATTATTATTCCCACTTTAAAGATGAAGAAATTGAGGGTTAAATAACTAGGAACCTAGGAATATGTTACCATACATGACAAAAAGGACTCTGCAGTATGATTATGTTAAGGAATTTAAGATGGTGAGATTATCCTGGATTATCTAGTGGGCCCAGTGTAATCCATGTGTTCTTATAGTGGAAGAGGGAGGCAGGAGAGTTCGAGTCGGAGAAGGAGATGTGGTGACCAGCAACAAAGGTCAGAGTGATGCCATTGCTGCCCTTGAAGATAGAAGGGGGGGACCACAAGCCACCCGATAAGGGCTGCCACTAGGAGGTGGAAAAGGCAAGGAATGGATTCCCTCTGCACTGTAATAAAATTGCATTGGTTTAAGCCACTGTATTTGTGGTCATGTGTTACAGCAGCAATAAAAAAACTGATGTACTCAGTAATTCTTTTCATTAGTAATAATGTTTTTCATGAAACTAGCTCATTGTCATCAAAATTATCATCATATTGAGCATCATAACCATTTTCTAACTGAATACCCTATGTAGAAATCCTTTGCAAGGAGCTTGCCTCTCTGCTCTCTTATAAATGATTCTAGTTGACTGCTTTCTCCTAGGGTTTGAAAGAATCTTTACATTGTCACAGTTTGCAGGGACTAAGTACTGCTAGTCTACCTAGTTCTAAGAAAGTTTTATGTCAATTCTCTTGGAAATTACTGAGAACTTGTTTAAGCGCAGATTTTTAAATAAGATAATTATTTTTATTGTCTAGTGAAAAAGGTTTGCCCCTTCATAAATGATTATTTATATACTAGCCATAACTGGAAAAACCAAAGTTGCTTTGAAGTTTTGAAATGCTGATATTTTGGAAATGTATTTACTTTAACAAAGATAAAATCTATTTCATCTGCAATTAGTTTCACTTAGCACATTGCAAAGATGTGTATGTTAGTAAATTTTGTAAATCCCTACTAATTTAGAATATTTGAAAGAAATTTGCTTTTTACATTCATACAGTTAAAGACAGTGTATAGGCACTAAAGTACTTGCCAAGACAGGCAGATGGCAGCTTGTTCACATCTACTACTTTGAGCTCAGTGACCATGGATTCGGAATATATTCTTTGGATTAGTGCTACCATAAATGAATGTGAAGAGAGAAAACATAAAAGAAAATAAGAAAAGGAAGTCTTGAACTCAGCACCTGACTTCTCTGAAGATTATCTTAAGAATTTTATATTTAGGACAATTTGCTTCAGAATAATGAAATGGAAAAGCTCACAGTCATTTCTCAACCTTTCATTCCCAACATGCTAATGCACACAGACACATACCATAAATTTAATTCAACATGTATTTGGTCAACATTTACTGTGGATGCAGTATAGTCCTTCCATAATTCTTTCCTTGTCATTGTCATGGTACAGTCTGTTGTCTGACCATTGTTTGGGTTTCTTGGTAAGAAATCAGTTTAGGATTTGAAACTTATTATTGTCTTTGAAGTACTTCTGTTGGATTTTATAACACTTATTACCCAGAAATTTTATTTAACCTGCTCAGTAATTAGTTTGTGGTTAGTTAAGTAAGACTTTAACATTTTTTTTGCCTGGACAATGTCTTGTTTAATTGTTGACATAATGAATCATGTATTAGATTATAAAATTTCCATTTTTTCCTAGCACAAAGCTAATATCATGAATATTTTAACCACTATCATTATCAGAAGTTTCTTCTGTAGTAGTATTTTTATTGATTTACTCATTGTTTCTGATATGAGAGTAGGAATAAAAAAGTATCATTTTGCAGTAAGCACAAAGGGCAAAGCTAATTCTCTATTATTGCTCTCAACATAAATCAATGAGCTCTGTTTGCTATTATTTAACTGCTCAGAGTTTTTAAAAGTCACCACTACTTAATTTAGAATTTTATACTTTTCAAGTAAGTGAAAAGATCAGCAAAGTTTTTCTTCTTCCTTTTATAATAATTTAAAATGTTCTGAATGGACAAATATTCTCTTTGCATTTACAACTGATTTCACAATCAAATAGATAAAAAATTGAATATGGAGCTCTATTAATATGAGTTAGCCATAGGCAATCAAATGTATTTATGATACTTAGAGAATTAGGTGTTTTTTGGATATTAATTTTAACTCAATGTGAAAGTAATTACAGAATTTCTCTGCCATTAGAAATTATAAAATATTGAATCTAATCTATAGTGTTTCATAATTTCTCATCAATGGCATTGTACTTGCCATATATATCACCCTCCCCCAATTTAAAATATTTCATTTCACTTGACCATGTGGCCATTTACATAATTTATTTAATAATTGTTTATTGAGTGAATGAATAAATGAATAGATGACCCAGATTCTTGAAATACTTACCTAATTGTTATCATTTAGTACTATTGAAAAAGAAAATATGTTTTTAAGTTTACAATTAATCAAAATGTGTACCTTTGGATATTTTTTCCCTGAAACTGCAAGTGCCACCTTATGTTTTTATATAGATGGATGGATAAGTAGATAGACAAAAAAAAAGATAATGGCAGAAACTGCCAAAAAAATTATAATCAAGTTCCTGGGAACTAATTTGTCAGCTCTTTAACATAATAGCAGTAGAATACCAGATTGTACTGTTAAATTTATTTTGATTCCATATTACTTTTCCCTTTTTTTTTTTTTTAATTAAAACCTCTCTATGTTTAATTTATTTAACTTGTTGGTCAATGTTTAGAAAAGTGAAGATCAAAAGTGCAGGAGATGGTGCAGGGAACATGTTCATGGAAAATCCAGATTGTGTCATGAATGCCTGAGAAGCAGCAAGCTCAGAAGAAGGAGGCTTCTATAGTAAGACAGTGCTGCAGCAGAGGGACATTATCAGACAAACTGCTAATGGTGAAGACCCCAAAAAGCAGAGGAATCCCAGGATAACTCACCCTGGAGTATTACTGTCATTATAACAGAGCTGCCAGGTGGGATTGTCCTAGGCAGAATGGGCGATATGGCTGGGACATTAATTCTGCATTCTGGAGTATACAACACAAACAGCACACACCATCTTTCAAATTCTTATTTCAAAAATCAAACTAAAATAAAACTTTGTCTTTTCTACCAGAGCACCCTTTCTACACTATTTTCCAACTAAATTACAAAAGAAGACTGAAAGTCACCATTGGTTCTAGATGCATTTAACGGGATTGAAATTCTGTCTCCTAGGGTGGTTTTATGTCACTCAGGCACCCATGGTCATTATTTAAAATCCTATCAAACCAGCAAAAATATCTGTTCTTAGAGTTGCTTACCTGTCTGCCATACTTGACACTTTAAGGTGAAGTTATTTTTGAATTGCCAGAATGCAGAGGAACTTTGGAAAATATTCTTTTAAGTCAAAACTTTCCTTTTGATAGCCAAATAAATTAGACATAACTTGTCAGATTTTTCCCTACCCAAATTTCACCAAACTTTTATCTAATGTATTATTATTTTTTAAGGAGGTACCAGGGATTGAACCCAGGACCTCATACATGGCAAGCAGGCTCTCAACCACTGAGCTATGTCCACTCCCCTATCTAATGTATTTTGAGGGTAATAGAAGTAAAGAGGGAAAAGGCAGAAGAGCAGGGGTAAGCAAAAGAGATGGACAAATCCGAGTCCCTTAAACTGGTAGAAATTGGTGATGAAAAGAAATGAGGGAGATTGTACCAGAGAGCATTTGTCTCTGCCACAGACTAGTCAAAAAAGACAAAAATATATGGATATTTGCCCTTCCTGATCCCTTTGGGTACTTTTAAATGAGGCAAATTTAGAAGGATATAGAGAAATACTATTTCTCTGAATAAAATGGAGAAACAAAATAGTGCACACTTAGTGTTTATCTACCAGGTACTCGTCAAAGTGTTTTACATACACTAACAAATTTAAATTTCATAGCAATCCTAACATTATTGCCGCCATTTTCTTGATGAAACTAAAGTTCAGAAAAGTTAAGTAGCTTACCCAAGATCACAGAATAATCTAAGTAACTAAGTCTAAATTGATTCAAAGATGCCCTCTGTTTTCATTTTAATACATTCAAATCTTTACCCTTGCATGCCTTAATTTTATTATGATTGACTAAAGATTATCTTGGGAGGCTATAAAGTAATTTTATGTTTATTTAGTACTATATAACTAATTGTTTCTGGTAAATAAATGTCAGGTTTGCTTTTTCTGAGACATTTCATCTAACCTTCTTCATCTCCTATATGTCTTTTTTAACCAGATATAATTTTCTGAAAACAATAATTTGAATTATGACTGTATCCACTAGACAGCCCATGAGTGCATCTAAATTGTAAAATATGTAGTGTGAAAGTATGAAGTGGCATTTAAGAAGTTTCAGAAGAAGATGGGGAACTACTGGATAACCAGAGTTAGAAGGTTTTTGTGTGTGTGTTGGAGTGAATTTCCTCATATGTGGGTGTTTTGTTGTATCTGAGGCTTATCAGCGTCAGAACTTTCCAATTCACAATTGAAAAGGAAGAGACCTTGGGCAGTACTTAGGGTGCAGATCCTGGAAGCGGGCATGAGGATTGGGGTGGGGAGGATGGTGGAAGATGGGAAGGAGGCCGGCAGCCATGCCAGGTCAGAAATAGAATTAATTATGTTGGAAACATGGCACAGCAGAGATTATGTAACTGAGGCACGGGGGCAAAGGGAAAGGGTAGAGTAGAGAGGTGGGAATGCACAGGTTGGGGTCAATTTAAGTCTACCTCTTCTCTTTTTTTAATTAACTTTTTATTTTGAAATACGTTTCAAAATTACAGAACAGTTACAAGAATAATATAAACCCCATACAGAGATTGCCAGCTTGCCCCCACACACCCCAAATGTCTCCACAGTCCACCTTTTTAAAGCACAGTTAAACAGATTCATCATGGAGTTGTCTGTGTCATCAATTAGACAGTGCCTCAATTTGGGGGTAACCTTGTCATCCTTGTTCTGTATTTGGACAGGAAATGGATTTATATCATTCAAGGGAGGTACCCTTGTAAGTCGCATGAGAACCCAGAGCATTTTAATTATATTTTGTGGTTATAGTTGGTGATGCTGTTTATCTTATTTCTTGTAAAAATCAGAGGGAAGCCTTCCAAGGGCTTTACTGCTCTTAGATCCCTCCGTAATCAAATTTGCTTCTTCAGCAGTAGTTGCACCATCTATTATCAGCTCTTGAGCCTCTGGCAGCTCGGCAGCCTTGCAAGCTTTGACATCACTTGTGGTTTGCAGACCATGATGCAGTGCTGTCTAGTGCTCCTGATAATAGTTTCTAAATGCTTAGCTGATTTATACTGACTGGAAATGTCCCATCTCTTCCTAGCAGTTGAATTTGGTAGATTAATCATTTAACCTTTTCAGCACAATGCATGGGCCTCCCTATGAGGTCATTAGTGTCATGCCAGCAAAGCTGCACATTGAAAGGAAAAGCTTTGTGCCGGAATTGTGAATGTGCACCCCCTTTGGAAGAACAGATTGTCTTTTCAGATGAAAAAACTAAGGCAAACCAGAACTTATTTTTCCAAGTGCACTTAATGAGTCCACAGCAGAAACACAAAGGAAAATCTGTGTTCCTTATTTCCAGTCACATGCTTGGCTCCTCGGGCTTCACTCTCTTCTCAACAAAGCTCAAAGCTCCTGAGCCTACAGTGTGGAATAACCATGCTCAAATCCAGCCTCACTCTTGGGGTCACAGGGCTGATTCAAAGATGGTAGGTTTAAGGACTTGAGAGAGTATCATGGGAACCTGCTTTATTCTGAAAGTGATAGCTCCCCATTCCCTGTAAACCTGGACTCTCTACATCCCAGGGATATGTCTTTTATTATGGCATGTAATTAAGCAGAAACTTGGTAGAAAGAGACACTGATAGGCACATGACTTGTCCCACAAGCAAAATACAACTTTTTCCCCCTCGTTAGCGCACCACCCTCAGAAATGCCTCATCAAATCCTTGGAGTGAGGTGTGGAGGCATTTAATATTCCCCATTCCCCCTCTTCTCCCTCCTTTACCCCAACTCTTGCCAGATAGACAATTCAGGGCCCTGAGACTTCCTCCTCCATAGAGAATCCTCAAATAAACATCAGAATACTTGCTTGTACCCTTCCATTGACTCAGAGGATCACAAGGATATTTCTTCTTGCCTAAAGGATCAATTTGACCCGGAACTTACAGATTGAAATTGTAAGGCAGCTGTCATCAGGGCCAATTGTCTTCTCAAGCTAAAGAAGATTAGAATTATTTTCTTTTACAAACATATTATTCCCACCCTGATTTCCTGATTTCTAGGGCACTATAGTACAATGTGTTCTCGAGACTAATTCTTGGAACAGTCTAGAAAGGTTCATGTCCTTCTTATTTTGTTGCTAAAGCCAGAGGGGTTGAATGTGTCAGACCCTGTAGGTCATTTGTATGACATATTACATATTAATAAAAAGGATATGTGGGAATTCGAGGATGTGTTTCATCCTGTTTCAGCATTTAATTTCATATCACAGCCAAGTATCTGTTTCCATTGAGAAAAGCCAGAATCTGCCAAAATCAACATGAAGCAAACGAATTGCACGGTGATGAAAAAGTTAAGACATGTACACAGACACATTGTTCCTTTCAGTTGTTATCTAAGTAGTCTTGTTTTTTAAAAAGCAATAAACTTTTAATTGCAACTTAGAAAACTTTTAGAGGATTCGGCTTATGTATTTATTTATAATCCATTCTGAAACTGCTCACAAAGTTGAAATATTTCCTCTATATAATAGAAATACTCAGGCAACAGTTTTCACAGTCAGCAGCGTTATCATGGGTGGGAACTCGTAGAAGTTGACATTTATTATTTAAACCATATTCTAAAATTTCAGTTTCAAGCTATTTAAGAAATGTACATTTCTGGCAGTGAGGAGAGAATTATAGTGACTACATTATATCAGAATGTGGCTCCTAATCATGGTGCGATAACAACCCGCAGTTTCTACAACCTGGAGGTAGCAAATTATCCTTTTTAAAAATTTTATTATTATTTTTTTAGCAAACTATCTTGTACATTACTTAATCCAGATTTGGCAGGTAAAGAAAGTATATATGGCATGCCTATAAAGTAATGAGATATAGTTTTTAAATTGTTTATACCTGACCTTTTCAAAATGTATGTTGTCCTTGAGAGAGTTCCTCTGGATATATTCACTTATTATTCCTCAATGCTCAAAATATTTTTTGAAACTTAGAATACATAAAAATGGATTTTGGAATTTGGAGCCACCGTGGAAAAATTCTTAAAATTCCTGCTGTAGTCTTACATTCTTTAAGATATGCATCTATTTTACTAGCTATGACCTGGATAATTTTTTATTCTTTTAAACTCTTTTTCCACATTCAAAGGAAAAAGACTTGGCTATCATTGCACATATTCAAAAGAATGAGCTGCATTCTCTGAAAGCAATTCCAAAAGGGGCCTTTTCAAAATGTTTATAATAGTAACAACTTTGGTATAACAGCATCACTTTTGAAACAGCACAATTGTCTGAGTGTGTTAGTTCTTACATGTTTGTTGAAAATATATAGTACTTTATAGTCTCAACTCTGAAGATGATTGCCTTGCTTTAGAAAATTTTCAATTCCTTGCATACTGTTCCAATTGCTGTTCTAATTAGCCCCTTTAAAAGCTGGTGAAACACTTGTCTTTGACCTTTAAAATAATATGTGATCTTGTAATTTAGCAAAAGTCATGATAGCATACCATATCATAGTTATTCCATGGGTATTTTTTCCCCTTATCGTTTTTCATGTTTAATTTTGGAATCAGAATTGACTTAATTTTATCACATGCAAGGGCCCTGATATAGAAGTCTTTTCAAGAGGCAACTGTTTTAACAATATATGACTTTTTTTCTTAAAAAATGACAAGGAATGAATAGGAATATTCACTGTTCAGTTTTTCTGAAAACAAAGTAATATATTACAATCTTTTGAAGTGAGATAGCATATTTCTAGTAAGATATACCCAACTCTGGGAACCATGTAGATAGCTCCTTTGACAAAATAGCAAAACACACTAGCAGATTTCTTAGAAGAATAGTATATATAGCCAAAGCAGAATATTCATAGCCATCTGGCTAAGTATGAGAATACAGCCCTGGAATTCCATAATGATAAAAGTAAGTTAATTCTCAAGAGTAATCTGGTTCATGATATATTTCAAATAATATATTTCTATTTTTTATGATGACATAGCTAGAAAATTTTCTGACTTAAGAGTGGGCAATAACTTGACTAGAGTTTTGGAGAAAAGTGGCGCTCACTGGGACACAGAGACTGATGATTGCGGGCAAGAAGTTTATTGAGAAGCTTTCCCAACAGAGGGGGTCTGAAGAATAGACTTCAGCCCACCCCTGGAAGGTGGTGGATATGACTTTATATAGTACATCAGTAGGTGTGGAAACCAAGTACAGCCTGGGGCCAAATGGCTAGGGGGTAGTGGGCTAGGAGGTAGGGTATTCTTGGAATACAGGAGGGGTTGGTGGTGCCTGGGCCTAGAAGGGGTGATGGCCCTTATCTGCTCCAGTGATATATGGCTCCTTTGTTCATTCTTGGGAGGGGATGGGCTCCCTCCTAACCCGTAGGCTATGGCTTGCTCAATTGGTTAGGTAGTTTATGGCTGGAGGCTGCCTTTCTTCAATTTATGTCACGGGGGTAGGGGGATAGGGATTGAGTCATAGTATTATGACCTGCTAATCATTGCAAACCTTTAAGGGGGAACTTCTAACACTCCTAACTCTTTGATTATAGCTATATATGATGAAGGACCTGAGTAATGGGAGTACTGGGCAAAATGGGAAGGTGAGGGGATTCGGGACATCGACTCAATCTGGCTATTTCCTGCTGTCAGGGGGTGGAGAGGGGTTCCCTTCTGTCCTTCCCAGTGGGTTTTGGCTTCTGGTCCTGCAGAGGTTGGTATTGTTGTTCTCGCAGCAAAAAGACACCATTCATGTATTCCTGAGTTGCTGACTGTATGATTCAGTGAATGAATCGGATGAGAAGCTGTAAGAGACAAGGAGAAGCAGCAATTCTATCTGTAATGGTGTTATAATGGGTAAAAGGATTGATTTTAGGGGTGAGGAGAAGTAAGAAAGAAATGAGGATAACCATGACTGATTTCCATAGCTGTTGTCTCGGGCCCTCTGAATGATTTCTATGTTTTCCTTTAAAATTTTGAGATTTTCTTCTACTTGCCCCATTCTGTTAATATAGAAACAACATGTTTCATTTATGATTGCACAAGTGCCTCCTGCACCAGCGGTGAGGACATCCAATGCTCTTCTATTTTGTATGACAACCAATGCCAGGCTGTTAATTTCCAGTTGTTGATTGTTTATGGCCTGCATGTTTGCATTCCAGGATAGTTGTAATATGAGGGAGATATTTAGAATTTCTCATTCTAACATTGGAATAGCTGCAAACCAGAACAGACTGTGAAAGATGGTATGTCCTATGCCAGGCCTTTCTAGGATTGGATTATCATGGGCATGATATCCAAATTCTGGGTCCCCTAAGAAGTGCCTCTTTTTCTGTTCCCTCAGTTGCTGAGGCTGAGGTGAGGTTTCAAGAAAAGAACTGAGATTAGGTATTTGTCCGGAGGAGGCCATGTCTTGCGGTTTTAGGATGGTGGCGTTAGGAATAATAGATACTATAGTGCAAGTTCCGTCCATACGGTAGGAAGTATTAGGTATACAGTATTACCACACAGAAAATAGAAACCAGTGCCCGCAAGCGTTAGTGCCGTTGAGGGGCCTGAGGGAATAAAATAAGAATGCGGGTGGTTGGGAATGTTGAATATTTGGGTCCCACCATATACTACGTTAACACAGAAAGGAGAATAATGGGGTTTGGAAGGGTCATATGTTAGTTTAGTCTGACAGAGGAGATTTCAGAAAAGAAAAGTGAAGAAATTCCTTGTTTTTTCCCTAGGTTTTAACCTGGTTAAATTGTATAATTGTCCTGATTGTGTTCCTACTCCGAATAACTCAGTTTGCCTATAAAAGCTATTGAAACACAGTACATTTTCACTATAATTTATATTGCTTACTCCTGTAGGTAGTGTTTGATTGATGCCTGAGTCTTTCCAAAATAGGGTTGAATTAAGATGTTTGTTTGGCACTTTCAAATCTGCCTGCCAGTGCAGTGTAGTAGTGTTAAAGAGTAGAGTGTGATTATAAGATATAGTGGGTATATGCCTAAATTAGTTCCATAAGGTCATGTGGATACGTAATTAAAGCATAAAAAAGGTCTTTCCATTAGGGCTGTGACCATAACAGTAGAATTTGAATTTTCCCCGAATGAGAGATGTTTAAGGCCTGACGGAGAATAAGTATATCTTCATATCCTGGTAAACTTGGGGAGTGGGTCTGTAACCCATGGGCCTCCAAAACCAGTGTATTGTGGACGGGCATGCAGGAGAGTTTCTGGGCTTAGAGGAAAGGCGATAAGGATATAGTTTCAGTGTGGGTGTGCTCAGGGCATATTCAGCAATCAGAATGGTTAATTGCAGTTGCTATGGTTTGGATATTGTCTGTAAGGAGATTGTAAGGGGTTTTTTGAGAGGTTAGTACAAAGAGGAGTGGAAGGGTAGAATATAGGACGTCCATTGTAGAGAGACTTTAGTCAGTAAAGAATAGGAAGAGGGTAGCAAAGGAGAAAAAGAGGATTTCTTTGGGGTAAAAATCAGAAAAATCTCCTTGTAACCACAGGTTCTGAATGACATCAAGGTATTGCTCGAGTGAAAGGATGCAAGGGACAACAAAGTCGGCTAAGTGTGAGGATAGAGAGCTAAAAAGTGTTGGCTCTGGATAGGACCATATGTGTTGATGCTGCCGGGCATAGGTGTACTTTGTAGACAAGGCACAGAAGGAAAGGTAAAGAATTAAGAAGAACCTGAAGTGTTAAAAGGGGCAATACCCCCTGTGTTTGGTGTGTTGTCACCTCTGTCCTTCGTGAGTTTCAATCGGAGGTCCCCCAGAGGTTCACAGGTGTACTTTTCTTGAGCCTCAGGGTCTCGTAGTTTGCTGTCAGCAGAAGGTGGTGGAGCCAGCTTCAGTTGATGGAGATGTGTGGCCATTTCGAACCAGGGACCCATCAGTTGTCCTGCGTTATCTGAGGAGGTCTGGAAAGGAGGATCTCAGCTCTGGGTCTCTAGGGTGTGCTGAAGGAGCTTTCCTGGAAACAGGGTTTTCAGGACAGTCTGACTTCCAGTGACCCTTGCAACAACACACCAGGCAAGGTCCTGGTGGGGGCCTGGGATTCAGACAGGAACGTGACCAATGCCCATCCTTTCCGTACTTAAAACAGGGTCCAGGAGGCAACCGCAAAGGAGAGATTAGGTTTTCGAGACTCGAACCTGAGGACAGCAGCTAGAAGGGAGGCTTTAGACTGATCTCGTTTATGTTTTCCTAATTTGGCTTCCTCTTCTCTGTTGTTAAAGACCTTGAATGCCACTTTAATCAGGTCTTCCTGAGGGATTTGAGGGCTATCCTCTAACTTTTGTAACGTCTTTCTAATGTCTGGATAAAATTGCATGATAAAGTGGATATGTAGGTACAATTGACCAGAGTCTGACTCAGGATCTAAATTGGTATATTTAAGGAGAGACTCGGTCAATCTATTCATGAAGGCAGCTGGGTTTTCATCAAGTTTCTGTGAAATTTCTTTAATTTTATCATAATTAACTGCTTTGAGTGTGGCCTTTTTCATGCAGGTTAAAAAGTTGGCCATGAGGTGAAGGTCAGGGGACCCTGCCTGGTGATACCAAGGAGGGTTAGTGGCTGGAACTGCGATGGGGCCTGCCGGGGTCTATTAGAATCTTGGGTATGCGTAGAGTCTGCGAAAGTAGTAGCAGCTTCCCAAATGTGGCTTTTTTCCTCTGGAGTAGTTGAAGTAATAATTACATATGTGTCCTGATAAGTAAGGTCATAGGAGTGGGTGAGATGTTGGAATTCTTTAATATATGTGGCAGGGTTCTCAGAAAACAACCCTAGTTGGTTTTCCATCTGACTTAAATCTGAGAGTGAAAAAGGGACTTGTACTCTAACTATTCCTTC